>SNQJ01S0037290.1:89440-103841 GCA_010110895.2 Picea sitchensis
AATAAAATAATTCCAAGAGGATAAAAATTTATCATGTTTATTCATGTCCTCTTGAGTTTTGGCTTCCCACCAAATGAGTGTTGCACTTTCCAATCTAAGAGAAGCAAGTTGAATCTTAGTTTCATCCTCTTGGATTCTTTTTATCCTACAATACACTTCAATTTGATGAATCCAATTATCTAGTTTCTCAGCATTTACCTCTCCATTGTACATAGGAAATTCAAACTTAATATCAAGCTTAAGAAAAGGAGTTTGTAGATGAATTTTACCATGTTATTTTGGAGAATTTGGAGGTGGTTGTGAAATGGTAGAAGAAGTGGAAGATGGAGGTGAAGGAGGTGGAGTATCACCATTCCCTCCATTTCCTTTTGGAGTTTTATCATCATTATCTCCATTACCTTTTGCAGATTTGAGATTTCACCTTGCAACCTTGCATTCCTTTCTTCAAATAAAATTTCACCATTTATGTCATATCATAAAAATATTTTCTGAAAGTTTCATCTTCTGAAATAGGGATTTCATGACTCTCCTCATGAGCCATACTTGGTGAATGCCTCCTTGAATCGTGAGGTGAATGTATAGTTCTCCTTATTGAAAGTTGAGAACTTGGGTCTACAAGTTGACCTTCTCCCCTTGTGAGCTTCAACCTTTTAAGCATCAGAAAACAAAACACTTGCAAACAATCAAACCTTCAAAAACCTTTGCTCCGATACCAACTTGATCTGAAAATGAAAAAGGTTTGTGTATACAAATTTTCAAATGAAATATTTATGTGACTTAGGAAATTGGATCAAGTTTTCAAGAACATAAACTTAATGAGTTTTTAATTAACATGAATAGCATAAATAGTCATAAACAACCATCAAAAGTAAGCACATAACACAACAAAATGATAAAGGAGTTCACCCCTCTCTTGGGCTACATCTCCTGGTCTAGCTTCCAATGGATAATTTTCATTATATTCTCAAAGTGTCAAAATCAATGCTTTACAATGCTTAGAATGAAAAATAGATGGCTTCAATGGCTCCAGAATGTCCAAAAACCCCTAGTTGGGCTCTTCCTGCACCTGGTTTAGCCAAAAACTAAGAAAAATACACTTCCTAGAAGTTTCTCTCAATCACTTGTTGTACTTGCTCGCTAAAATGCACCTTTGTCCAACTAAACATGGCCTCTGTGTGTTTCTCGTGCCCAAACCTAGCACCACACATCGTTCCGCAAAATCAGGTAAAATGTCGCATCGTTTGAGAGATAGGCGCCTTAACCGCTGGAGGTGTCGGCCATATGGGCCATGTGGCCAGAGACTAGGGCTGAAAAACCACACTCGTCGGCTTAATCGTTAGTCCTCCTATGTTGTTGGTCATATGTTAAGTATCATGGGTTCATGACCACAAGTTGGGGCTAAGCCCCAGCCCTTTTCCTCCTGAACCAGCTTGTAATGCAACTTTAAATAAAAAATTCACAGTATATGGTTAAGTACTACTCATAGGCGGGTTGGTAGCCCAGCCTATGCCAAGTCTCTACCCACGCTCGGAGGTAACAGGTTTGACTCTGGTGTAGTCCAAACAATTTTAACACCTCAACCAATTACGGGGTCCCACGTGGAGGCCCCTGGCTAGGCCACGTGGCACCCTTCCTTTCGTCCACAAGCATGCCATGTGTCGACGAGGGATTGGTCCACATTAACCACTTGCACAGTCAACCTTGCCACATCATCACCTGCCCAGTCATCTTTCCATGTCATCTGTACAGTCATACAGTCAACTGACATGTGGACTGTATGAATTGCACAACCATCATTTTTTTCTTGTTTGGAAAAGTGGATAGAACGTGATTCCGTAGCCATACAAACTATGTTTGATCCCGTTCAAGTCACATTGCGATCGTGAGGATGATATCTACACAATGAATATGTTTTCGAGCAATTTCGAGCACTTTTAGTTTTGAGCATTTTTTGATCCACTTGATCACCCATGATTGATTTGTTCTTGATTGACCGGTGAGGACATATTTAAACAAAAATGGAGAGGTATAAATAAAATTACTCACCATTGATTTGTTCTTGGATTACCAATGAGGACATATTTCAACAAAAATGGAGAAGTCCATATGGATAGAACACTCACCTTCTAACCACTGATAAACATGAAAATTGTTGGAGATGGAGATATCATTTTGTAGTAATAGCCTCAAAGGTTGTTAAACATTAGAGGTATTTTATTTGGGGACCAATTTTAGGGTGGGGATAGAGTTTTTCAAATGAGTAGGAAAAGTTGTCTCTTCACTATTTTTTATGTAATTTGTGCTACCTCGAAGACTCCAAAAGCGTGAGATTGAAGAAAGCATTATGTGTTCTAGATTTGGAGAATTGTGGTGGATTCTACATATCTATCCATTTATTTTTCATTAATTATCAACAGATTGGTAGCATCTCTGTCATGTGCGTGGAATGACACCACATGCTCTATAACTCTACACTTTCTCTATGCCATAACTCAATGAAATGCATCCTACAATGCTTTTGTTTGTCTCCATTTGGGTTTCCATTCATTGTACTTTGCAGTTTCTCACATAAAGCAAAATGTGATTCATCTAGAAGCAAACAAAAACAAACTCGTAGTGGTTGCCAAACTTGAGGCATGTTGGACTTATGATTTCTAAAATGGGTAAAGCCCATTTTTATGACATAAATAAGGTATTTACACTAGTGTTTCTCAAACTTCATTATCGAATGAGATTCAATGCCAAGTGTTCTTTTTGAAAGTTGGGAAAATTCATATATTTAGTTTTAGTTTTCATAATGAATTGAGAAGAAATTCAAAGTGTGATCATCATTTTTAAATAGGAAATAATATTTCATAATACATTTAATAACATAAATGAAGCATTCTTATAATTTGGATTCTATTTTGCATAACTTACTTATGTGAATAGAACTTGATCCAACCAAGATAAGAGTAAAGACTATGAGATCCTTGGCCACTAATATGGGTCAAAATGATCGAATCATTCTCAATTTGGAAATAATTATGATGATGTTAAAAAGAAAGTTTCTTTCTTTGTGGAATTCAACGATTACTTAGATATGCTATGTGAAGTTCCTCCATAATTTGTCTATAAATATTTATTTTATATGCTCTAGGATGAAGGATAGAGATATTTTACGGTGGAAGATTGTAATATCCAAGTTGAAAGAATGTGCAAGAGTCATAACCTCTACATTCCAAGAGTGTTGGTAGCCATGTTTTTCCAGATGCAAAGAAGACTAGGTTATAAGAGAATGATACCTCTACTTACCAATACCATGATAATATAGTAGGAGGAAAAAACAACATGGGAAAAGGATAATGTGAATCTAAACCTAAGTGATTAGAGGGTAAACCCTAAACGTTGCAAACTATAGCATGAAGTATTGTTCTAGATTTAATGAATTTAGAAATCATGGATATAAGGACATCAAAGTCCAATACATCAAATCTTACATCCATAAAGTAGATTTAGTGATACAACCTTGTGGAAAAGATAATCTAAGATTGAACATCTCAAAACTAAAGACAAGAGCATTGCCTCTTTAAAAAGGGAAAAGAAATATAACCCTTGTTCATTCAAATTTTAAAAGCAAGGGACATACTAGTATGGCCATGATAATCAATACACCTAGATAAGTTTAAGATGCGGTAACTTTCATGATCTTTCCTTAGCATTAAACATCATTGTTAGAGAACTCTTCTTTTGAAAACACTAAAAGCCATAATATTACTCTTTTTCAGGTCAACTTCTCATTCATAAGATTTTTTTAAGAATACCCAATAATCTACAAAACACATCATGATAATAGTAATAACAAAAAATATGCAACCTTCATTCTACTCTAACTCAGAGATAAGCAATTTCTTCAACTTGTGTATATTTAAGATAAAAAGATTTGGAGATATGGAACAACATTGTTTAATGTGAATAATATTGTGAATATAATAAACAAAATCCTTGCAACTCCTACCTTACCTAGAAACTTTTCATATAGAGTAGTAAGAGGAGAAACAATAATAGAGTAGTAAGACAGAAACATGCATATATTGAAAGCTTACGCCCTTCACTTGTTGAACCAAATGCATGTCTAGGGATGATATTGAACACTTTCTAGAATTCAACAAAGAAATAAAGGAATTTACTCCATCTTATCTTTACTTCCACTATAATGGCCTAAGAGTCAGGGTATGATTTTTAGTTCAACTATTTTGTCTAAAGCCAGTGGTGGCCCATTGCACAAATTTTGTTTTTAATGAAGGTTTTGGAACATACAAATCTAACATGGTCATGAACAACTTGGATACAACATGGTCGATCATTATGGCCCTATAAGTATTGGGATTAATATGGTCTTAAGCTTTGAAAATGGTATGAATAATATTGAAATTCTTGGAAGGGGGAAAGCCATAAGCAATTATGTGATTGTAAATATCAACAATATGGACAACTAAAATGGTAGCACTTGTTGGCTCGTTATCGCACATTGTCCTAACATTGGGGGGTTGATGACCCGTGGTTCTTAATGTAAATTGTTTAAAAAAAAAAATTAGTCGATAAATAAATTATCAAGTAATAACAAGACTTCAGAATCGATTTTCAGTGATTTGTTTGCGGTGGTGTCGGTGGCCAAGGCCATAGTTTCAATTAGGTCATAGTTTTAACTCCAAAAAAAAGTGGTGCTACTGGTAGCATCACTTTTTTATTCAAGGGTCAATTTGGGTCAATTTTAGGATTATGTTGTTCAACAACATAGGTATTCCAACAAAGGAAAAATACCTTTAATAACCACTCACACAACTAGATCAAAGATAAACACACTGATGTTTTGACGTAGTAAAACCCCTACAAGGAAACATCCATGGTTCTAGCCAACGTGGCCACTTGGAGTAATTTATTAATGAAAAAGAAAAAGATTACAAAGAGATTTACAAGAGAGTTTCTCACAATCGATCATCGACAAATGACCCTCCATGATATTTAAATGGAGATCATGGACCAATCGGGTTTTAAGCCACGGATCAATGTAGTCGTTAAGATCAAGGAGAATATGAACCGTCAAATCACTCTATGTTGGGAACATGTTGCGACCGTCGAATTTCCTAACTAAAAATGCATATTAATGTATATTAAATAAACACACTAAGAAACACACTTTTACCTAACGACACATTAGACCAAGTTGATCTTAAATAACTCCTAAGTGTATAAATATCCTAACATCCCCCCTTAAGAACAACTTGGTATAGAATTGAAAGATTTACAAAGGAGACACAATAGGATAAGGAAGGAGGCATTAGAGCCTATGCCCCCTTAATGAAAACTTCTTGAACTCCTAACATAGATCGAAGTTTGGGAAAATTCGCTTCTATAAGAGACTTTGTGAAAGTGTCTGCAACTTGATATTTTGTAGGGAAAAAGAGCACTTCAATAACTTGATCATGAATGAGCTTTCCGATGAATTGCATGTGTAGTTCAATGTGTTTGTTTCACAGATGTTGAATTGGGTCTTTAGTGAGCTTTATGGTACTCTGATTGTCGCACAAAAGGTTGGTCGGATGCTTCTACTAGAATCCAAACTCTGAAAGGATCTGTTGAAGCCACAAGGCTTCCTGACTTGCATTAACCATTGCTCGGTACTCTACTTCTACTGAGGAAAGAGAAATAACTTGTTGTTTCTTGTAGGCTAAAGTGACAGGTCCTAAACCAAGGTTGAAAACACAACCTATAGTAGAATTTTGATCGCCAAGTTCATCGACCCAATCTGAATCAGTGAAACCAACCAATAAAGGAGTCCCCCCTTAACTGTAATGTATCGTGAACTGAATTGTACCTCGGACATACTGAAGTATAATTTTCCAATGGCCTTCATGGGGTGCTTTCATATATCGGGAAACAAGACCAACAAAAAAGGAAAGATCAGGACGAGTATGAGTTAAGTACAAGAGGTTACCAACTAATTGACGGTACAAAGTGGCATCAACTTCGAGAGACGTACAGGTGGCAACAAGTTTGATTCCAGACTATAAGGGAGAAGGGAATGGTTTACAATCTTCAATGTGAAAGCGACAAATAAGGTCACAAGCATACTTAGACTAGGAAAGAAAAATTCTTTCTGGGTTTGCAAAATATGGAGGCCAAGGAAATAGTGAAAAAATCCTAAGTCTGTCCTTTTGAATTTCTTCTTAAGGTTGGTTTTCACATGGTTTAAAAGTTTTGGGTCACTACCAATGAGGATATGGTCATCAACATAAATAACAAGGATTATGAGATGGATTCCTACTATCTTGGTATAGACATTAGGATCAGAATGGCATCTAGAAAATCTAGTGTCAAGAAGAAAGTTGTCCATTTTGGCATATCGGGCTCAGGGATCTTGCTTAAGACCATAAAGAGATTTCTTAAGGAAAAAAACAAGGCTAGAGTCATTATGAACATAGATAGGAGGTTGTTCCATGTATATTTATTCTTACAAATCCCTATGCAGGAAGGTGGATTTGACATCCATTTGATGGACCTCCCAATTATGTGAGACAGCAAGGGAAAGAGCAAGGCTGATGGAATTCATTTTCACTATAGGGGCAAAGGTTTTTTTATAGTCAATTCCTTCAATTTGGGAAAATACTTTGGAAACTGAATGATCCTTGTGTCTTTCAACACTTCCATATGATGCATACTTATTTTTGTAGACCCATTTACATCAGACAAGTTTTCTTCCTTTTGGAAGAGGTATAAGATCCCAAGTATTGTTTTCCATTAAAGAACAATACTCTTCATTCATTGTTGTATCCCAATTTGGATGACATGAAGCTTCTGCAAATGTCTCTGGATCATGATTTTTTGAAACTTGAGTTAAAATAGAAGAGGCTTGTTAAAATTGTGAACATGTCTGACATTGATATGAAGGATCATCGACAAGATCACCAACTGCTTCTTGTGTGGAACAAACCCATCTAGGAAGCAGTGGTTTTGGTTCATGTCCAGGTTCAATGGACTCATCTAGAGGAAGGTGAGCAGGTGGAGGTGGATTTTCATCCTCAGTGTCATCATCTAAAGAAGAATAAACCAAAATAGGAACAATAGATGGCACAAACGTTGAAGATGGCTCGCAGGTCGAAGAAGGCACAAACGTTGAATTAGGATCGCAAGACAAGATATTTTCATCAAATGTAACATCTCTTATAATAATAATTTCATTACAATGTGGTTGAAGAAGTCTGTAATCTTTGACATCTTCAAAATAACCAACAAATATAAACTTCTCACTTTTAGGTTGCAATGCTTTCCTTTTCTCATCAGGAATGTGAGCCCATGTTACAATTCCAAATACACATAAGTGACTTGCATTTGGATTAAGTTTATTACATTCTTCTTCTTCTTCTTCTTCTTTTGGTGTTACATTTTAAGATCCTTTGTGAGAGAACAATTTAATGGCTTCCACCCAATACTTTAGACTTAATCCCTTAGATTGGATCATACAATTAACCATTTCTTTTAAAGTGTGGTTCTTTCGCTTAGCAACACCATTTTTTTGTGGTGTATATGGAACAATGTGTTGCATTTGGATTCCCTGTGCAGTTCAGTAACTTGTAAAATTATTGTTCACATATTTGTCTCCATTATTTGTTCTTAACCTTTGAAGTTGATATCCAGATTGCTTTTCTACAAGGGCCTTGTAGGCCAAAAAACTTATCAAAAATTTGATCTTAAGCTTTAGGAAGTAAACCCAGGTGCATCTGGAAAATTCATCTATGAAAGTTAATAAATACTTGCATCCAGAAAAAGGAGGAGAATAAAGTGGACCACACAAGTCACTATGAACAAGCTACAAAGGGGTCGAGGTGTGCCAAGAGGCACGTTTGTCAAAAATGKCTCGATGATGTTTGTCAAGAACACAACCATCACAAACACCATCTCGGCATGAAACAAGAGGAAGACCAGTCACCATATGTTGATTACATAGTTTCTGCAATGAGCGATAGTTTAGAAGACCATCGCTCATGCCAAAGTTTTCTCAAGTCATTGCTATGAACAACAAAAATTAATGGAAAAGATGATGACCCAAAGTTTTCAAAATTTTATAACTTGGTAATATCATCAACAATTCCAATTGCAAAAACATATTGAGGATATTTTAGATCCTTGATTACAACTTGGTGAGGTGAAAACTCTATGGTTTTACCTTTACCTAAATGAGTGATTTGATATACTGATAGAAGGTTGCAGGAAAGACTTATAACACATAATACATCATTTAAATGACCATTATCTACCTTAATTGTTCCAAATCCTACAACACTAAGATATCTATCATCACCAACAAATATGTTCTTGGTATTACATTCATTTAGAGAAAAAAAACATGGCTTTATCCTTATCCATATGATAAGATTCTCCAGAATCAATAAGCCACTCATCAGAAGAAGAAGTAGAAGTTGCATTGAAGGGGAAACCAWAAATAGAAAGTGCATGTCCATGAGAAGAAGAGGAAGAAGTAGAATAAATAATGATGTTTTGATTCTTCATCGTTGCTTCTAAAGTTTCCATATTCTTAAAACATTTGGACTCATAATGACGTTTTAAAAGTTGCAATGTCTATCAGTCTTCTTACTTTTATATTTTGCTCATTTGTCACAATTAGGAGCGGAAGCTGGTTGAGAGGGTTTGGGACCCTTGTTTTGATTGTTTTTTTGGCGAGGTTGTTGCTTCTTGGGATTCTTGGGTTTATCTTTTTGTTGGGCCACTAAGGCTTTGTTGGAGGTACCTGTAGTGTTTATCATTCCAAGTTTGATCTGGATTATTTTTGGCACGAAATGAGAGCGGAGATATAATAAAGAAATGTACAAAGATATCTCAGATATCCAATAATATAACATAAATGTATCATATATGAAACCATAAACAAAGACATATAGTAATACACATTTTTCTATTAATGAGCGAAAATGTACAAAGACTGTAAAAATACAGAGTGAAAGACTCGCTAGAATGGTGGCATCTTATCTCTGAGAAGAGATGTGTCTGCTACTCGCATTCAAAAGAACATGATTTTAAAATGAGGCTCCAAAGGCCTTTTTATCATAAAGAAAATACAAAACCCTAACCCCGGAAGATGAAAATCCAATAGTTTTGTGGACCCCATTTTGGGTAGTTTGGTGTATCAACTTCCCGAGGGCGTAAGTTTTGCATACAATATTTGTTTGGGGTGCACGATAGCTTGTTGGAAAGGTATCATCGAGTAGATTCATTTTGGGGGCTCAATCAGAGCCTTCAGCTGTCATTGAGAATCTCTATCCCTAAAAACCTTCATTTAATCCCTCAAAATGGCCCCGGAAGTTAAAAACTGCTAAAAATAGTAAACTACCAAAAATGCCAGAAAAATGTTTTGAGATAGTTGGAAAAGGTGGGTGGCCACTGATATCCACTTGGATCAAATATTCAAAATATTATCTTGATCTCTAATCAAATCATCACAAAAGGACTCAAGAGAGGGATTTTTGTAAGCAATCCCTGGAGCTTCTTCAGTGGCATAGAAAGTAGATACAAACATTGAATATGCACTACCAAGCTTAGCAAGAATAATATATATGCAATGCTCTTCTTCCAACTTTATCTTACATTATTCACATAAAATTCTAAGTGTTTTGATCTTAGATAAATAGTCTTCAATGCAAGAAAATTCATTTGGACTTAAATTCATTATCTGATTTTCTATTCGGTGTGCTCGAATAATATTGTGTTTACCAAACACAGATTCAATTTTTTCACACGCTTCATCGAGGTCATCAATTCCTTGAAGGTGAAACCTTAAATAAGGAGAGATGCACATTCCAATCAGTCCACGTTCTTCGTCATTCCTATTTTCCCATTTGATTTGATTTTCATCATCAGTAGGTTTTAGTTCTTTCCCCATGGTACTTTGGTACAATCCTTTACTACTTAATAAATCTTCCATATGGGATTTCCATTGGAAGTAGTTGGTGTTGGTAAACAAAATATCACTGGAAGAATACATATTAAATATGTAGATAATTTGGACTTAAAAACTAAAACTTATGGTATGGATGGAAAGATCTCGAAAAATTAAGTTGATTAAAAAAAACGACATTGAAAACATATTTTGGATGTGAAATTTATGCGTTTTTGAAAAAAGACATAAATGATAATCAAAGAGCCACGTGGAAAGTATAAGTTGGTCCTCATTGTTTTTCCTGAGATTAAAATGAAGGCTCAAAACATAATGTCAGGCATCAGGAAATTAAGGAATGTTTTTTAGAATGTTTTTTCTTTCATTAGCTGTGTAAAAATTAAGTCCTCAAATGAAATTAATAGTTGAACAGAACAGAGGTTGTATTTCGTCGTCTGGGTCAATTTATCAAAAAGGATGATGAAGGAGAAAATTACAAAACTATTAAACAAATTAAGGAATCAATGACAGAAGAGTCTTGCCTTCTTTATAGTAGAAGGAAATGTAAATGCACTCCCGAAAGAATATAGGATGTAGTGATACAAATAACAAGCAAGTCTTGTATTTGCTGATAGAAAATACAAAGGAAAAACTGCTTGCTAATCAAATACTAAATGAAACGTAATCACAGTAGATGTTGTACTAAATTGTAATTATTCACTTGTTCAGGAGTAACTTAAAGAGAACATAAGATATGAAACACAAAGAGGGCACATAACTCAAACAACACAAAAATTGGAATCATGTCTGCACTTGTATTAATACTCATAAAGAATGAGTTTTCTCAGTTACAATACGGCAAGAAGCATCCTGTGATTAACCTTAGAAAGTTAGATTTATACAAAAGTTTCTCAACCTTAAACGGTTGGAATTCCCCTTATTTCTAAAATAGTAAAAATTACAAAATGTAAAATGTGAAACACTTCACTTGCATATTTTTTGTCAGTCTCTTCATTATGTTGGCAGAGGCATTTTTCTCTCTAGTTCTCCAGCTCTGAAACAGATAAAATACACAATTTATCTCATTTGTTTCCAGTGGTACTACCTTTTCCTTGCTCAATACATTTGATGCATCTGCTCACAAATTGTACCACCAGCCTGGAGGGCTCTATTAAATTATTATCCTCAAAAATATATAATTTATTTTCCAATTGAGGCAATATTTATTCCATTTGTCTATCTTCTGAAACTATAGATTGTAATTGCAGACTAGGATTCACTAGCCATATATTTATCTGCATAATATCAACCTGTTTTATCTGTGAGATTTCTGCCTGAGCCTCTTCCATATTTGTCTTAATGTCAAGTTTATGTTTTGTTATGTCAATATGTCCCAGTACTCCGTAACTATCTTCTTTATCAAGGCCTAATGATTCTTTATTGAGTGAGTGGAAAGCCTCTTCACAAAACTCCTTCACTTCCTTAGCCATTTTCCTGATTTCAGCTATGCTAGATTCCCAGGTCTTTAGTATTATATCACCTCTGGTATGTTCTGAAACGGACAACCTGGAAGCCATAGCTACTCCTTCTTTTGCTGACAACACAACAACTTCTTGGAAGGTAGTTCAGGCAGCGATAGCTTCTCTCTCTCTTAACCAAATGTTATTTAATGCTTGATCTATCACCCGAAAATGATCTTGGACAGTTTCAACCTTAGTGATAAGGCTTTGTTGTGCTACTTCCAGTTCCTTTCTCACTTCCAATGCCTGAGTTTGGAACATTGTTATATCTACAATCATGTTTTCGATAGATCTTACTTTGGCTTGTAGTTTCCTTACCAACTCATCCTGTTCGGTGGCTCGTCCCTGGCTCGCCTGTATATTCTTGTCCATCTCCTCAAGGATGGATTTGAGCTATTGGATTTCCTATTTTTCATTGGATCTAATCTGCTCGAAGCCCTTGTTGACCTCACTCCAGACATTGTTTTCTACATTCTTCATTTGATTCTGAAATTAGCTTATTTGCAGATCTTTCTGCTTTTGTCGTTCTTTTAAATTTTCGACTGAAAATTGGTTAGTTGTTGCAAAAGCCCCCAGTGAACCTGCTACTTCTTCAACATAGTCTACCTCCTCCAAGGATTCTCCATCAATTAGCATCCTGTGTCTTTTGACAGTTGAACCTTCCTTTAGGTGCATTTCTCTCTTCATCGCAACCTTCCTTTTCTTGTTGAAAAATAAATTGGAAGGAGGCAACTCTTCAACCAAAATGGGTGTGAGGTCCTCTATGAATACTACCTCTGCATTTGGATTTCCTCTGGTGAATTGTAACGATACGATGAACTGGATGGGGCTGCCAATTTCGGTGGACGACTATTTCCCAACCGCATTTGTAGTTGATTTATCTAGTGTAAATAATGGTCCTTCCTCTCCCTCCTTTGTCAGTGTCTATGCTTGATATTTGGCTTGGTCACTTTATACATTTGTCGATGGGATATCTTCTTTCTAAGTTGACACCTCAGTCTTCTCCAAACTTTCTCAGGATTCTTGTCTGTTGGAGCTTACTACTAGTCTACTTCTGAGCTTCAGGTCTCCATTTGTTGTGCAGTTGGAGACGTCAAAGTTCCTCCTTGTAACACTTTAGGGAGGCTACTTCTTTGGTTCCTTTGGAAATAGTAAAACTCAATCATTTTGTTGGGTGACAGAGAAAGAACCTAACTCAAGACCTCTGGATAGGATCTTTCTCCTCGGAAAATCTCGTCTTGAGGAGAATCTCCATGTTCATACCTTTTCAAATTGCAACTAGATATATGATTACCCACGACCTTCTGCGGGTCGTGCTTCTTGAATTCAATGTTGACCAACTTTATTTCTTCCAAGGTTGTGGCCTCTACTTTAGAGTGGCCAAAATCCAGTAGGGAAAATGTACCAATCTGCAGGGAAAAAGAGGGCCATGCCTTTTTTTGTACTGCTTTGAGCTCCTCACTAATCCCACCGAGCACAGTTTGTCGTGCGACCTCTTGGCACACTAGTCGGTCTGGTAAAAATTGCGACAGAGCATATGGAAGAACTGAACATCCAAAAACCCTAATATAGGAGAAGTGTTCCTTGATGTACCAGTCTGTTATTCTACCCAGGTTACTCACAATTTTGTCGGAGATTCTAGGAGGTGGGTAGACATATATGGCGGTGTGCATCGGCACCACTACCTAGTTGCAGATCTCATAAAATAAGTCTAGTCTCCAAAAACATCTACAAAATGTTTGTGGAAACTCTCTTGAAATGTCATGGAATGTCTTCCAACATGCCCATCACCAATGTCATCCACCAATGTCGCACGATGATCAGTGAATGGGTTTTAGCATCGGATGTGCCTAAATAGTTAATCAGTTGATGTGTTGGGGGTTAAGTGGATAGAAGCTTTGAGGATTATGGGATTTAGGCATTTGTGGTACAGGGATTAAGTGTTAAGGAATTAGGGGTTATGGTTTAAGGGATTAAGGGTCAAGAGATAAGGGATTTAGCACTTATGGGTTAGGTATTTTAATGGTTAATGGTTTAGGTATTATGGGCTAGGGGATTAATGTTTAAGTTCTTAGGGCATAAGGGTTTATGGATTAAGGGATTAGGGATTAAGGTTTAAGTGTTTAAGGGTCGATGGCTTGGGGGTTAATGGATTTAGGAATTTTGTGTTAAGAGATTAGTGAATAAATAAGGTTGAGGGCTTAAGGGTTTAGGGTTTAGGGAAGCTGCTTGAGGTAGCCATCTGTTGGAAGGGCATTGAGAGGCTGATGCAATACAAGGGGAGCATACCTAGAAGCTATAATGGCCTCCATCCTGGTCATGGGTGGATTCATGGGGGGATTCACTCCTGCCATAGGGATATTAGGTGGAGGAGAACTAGGAGGAGAAGGGGTTCGAACAAGGGATGTTGGAACTGAAATTCCAGGTGGAAAGGGAAAAAATGGAGGATTCTGAGGAGAGGCTATAGGATTGGAGTTGGCAGAGGCTTCCCTCTCTGCAGTAGCAGGAACGGTAATAAGAGGAGGGGTGGTAAAGTTAGAAGTAGGGAAATGTTTTGTGGTCCTGTACCTAGGCCAAGGTACAACTTCAAGTGAGAAAGGAGTGACAAGGATTTCACCCTCCAATCCCAGACCGGGAAGGGAAATATCAACAGGAACACTCACGAAATTTAGAGTTCTAGAAACTCCAACAGAAGGTATGACAGGGAAATGTGAAGCAGTCATTGGAGTTTCTAAAAAAGGAGATGGAAAGTTATCAGAAATACCTGGTGTAAGTTTTAAACCTGCGAAGTAAAGCAATGCATATATATTCTTAAGCAAGACATAAATTAATCAATGGATCATACACAGAGTACACAGAGATTTTATACCAGAAACCCTCAACTAGGAAAACCTTTCTTATATTCATTATTTCGAATTTCACCATTCACCATACAATATATACAATGTTT
>SNQJ01S0037290.1:103851-126272 GCA_010110895.2 Picea sitchensis
CCCTCAACCGGGAAAACCTTTCTTATATTCATTATATTGAATTTCACCATTCACCATACAATATATACAATGTTTTTAGGTATTTCGTAGATACCAAAACCCTAATCCCTTAATCCCGGATTAATTTACAAAACCGCTAAAAATAGCAAAATCTGTTAAAAATAGCAAAAATTGCCCAAAAAAAAATTTGGGGCACTGCCTCGAACATTGCGCGTAACCAGGGGGGGCATACCTGCACCCCCCTGGGACCCCCCTAGGAAAGAACCCAACGCACATGACAAAACACTAGTGAGAGGGATAGCCAGACGCAGTTGTCGTATCTGACGCGTCCACACACACACATGCAAAGAATATAACACATACCCAACACCTGGTTCAACAATATAAGCTCCTTCTCTGTGGGACTTTCCCTTTCTGATAATATTTTCCGGATCTGCTTCAGGTGTCGCCAAGGGCAGCTCCGAGGTAGACCTCATGTGTATGCCTCTAGAAGCCACGACTAAAACAGTAGGTTCGCCTCAGTGGAGTCGTCACAATGGAGTCACCAGGTGCACAGTAGCAATCTTTAAGGGCTCTGATGCCTGATGTGCCTTCAGAATCAGAGGATCAATGTCGTTTAGTTCTGGGGAAAATATTCAACTTCGTCCCCGACAATGGCGCCATAAATGTTAGCGTCAGAAGTCACTCATGGATTGCGGCAGGAGCAGAGCCTGATGCCCATCAGTTTTATGTCACGATTAGTATATAAAAGGGTGATTGAATGGATGCAGACCCGGAAGAATATCGTTTTAACTCAGAATCTTGGGCCAGGCTATGCACAAGTAGGTGAGGTCTTGATCTAACTTCAGTCAGTAAGTTGTAATAAGGGTGAGTAGGAGGAAGACTTCGAAGAGAAACTGCAAAGGTCTGTTGTAGGCGTCAAACTTCCAACATCCCGTAGAAGAAAGAAAAAACACTAAAATGTGCCAAGATGACACAGTTACAGTAACAAAATGATCATACCTGCATCACGGTGGCTACTATAATAGCTCGCTTGAATCTTTCAATGAGCTACTCAGGGTAAGAGGGAGAAAAAGACACAGGAGACTGATTTAAAACTAGTGAAAACATTGTCATGATCAAACATACATCACACAACATAATCACCCTCAATTGGACTTGCCAATACTGAGTGTCTTAAAACAAAGCTTACAAAGAGATGGAGAGAAGCTGACTTTCATTAAACAAGAGGTCTCAGATACAACTCATAACCAGAGAAAGGCAAGGCATGACAAGGCAAGTCATGGTAAGGCATGACAACGCATGGCAAAGCATGGCATGTCAAGGCAAGGTAAGACATGTCAAGGAAAGACAAGACATGTCAAGGCATGTCTTGTCAAGGCGAGGCATAGCAAGGCAAGGCAAAACATGTCAAGGCCATACATGACTTGTTAAGGCAAGGCATGGACATGCTAGGCATGGCATGTCAAGGCAAGGCATAGAATGACATGTCAAGGAAAGGAAAAACATGTCAAGGCAAGGCATGGCAAGGCATGTTAGGGAAAGGCATGTCAAGGCAAGGCAAGGTCTGTCAATGCAAGGCATGTCAAGGCAAGGGATATTAATGAAAGGAAAAATATGTCAAGGCAAGGCATGTCAATGCAAGGCACAACATATCAGGGAAAGGCATGGAAAGGCGAGTCAAGGCATGGAAAGGCAAGGCAAGGAAAGGAATGTCAAGGAAAGTCATGGCATGTCAATGCAAGGCATGGAAAGGAAAGGCAAGGGAATGCATGGCAAGGAAATGCATTGTAAGGCATGTCATGGTAAGGCATGAAAACACATGGAAAATCATGGCATGGCAAGGAAATACATGTCTAGGCAAGGCATGGCTTGTTAAGGCAAGGCATGGCTTGTGAAGGCAAGGCATGTAAAGGCAAGGCAAGGCATCTCAAGGAAATGCATGGCTTGTCAAGGCAAGGCATGGCTAGTCTAGGCATGGAATGTCAAGGCAAGACAAGGCATGGCATGCCAAGGAAAGGCATGTCAATGCAAGGCATGGCATGTCAAGGAAAGGCATGTCAATGCAAGGCAAGGCATGTCAATGCAAGGAAAAGTCTGTCAAGGAAAGGCATGTTAATTCAAGGCAAGGAATGTTGAGGCAATGCATGACATGTCAAGGCAAGGCATGCCAAAGCAAGGCATGCCAAAGAAAGGCAATGATTGTCAAGGCAAGGCATGGCAAGTCAAGGCAAGGCAAGACATGTCAAGGTAAGGCATGGATTTTCAAGGCAAGGCAAGACATGTCAAGGCAAGGCATGGCTTTTCAAGGCAAGACATGGCTTGTCAAGGAAAGGAATGTCAAGGCAAGGAAAGGCTTGTCAAGGCAAGGCATGGCTTGTCAAGGAAAGGCATGACAAGGCAAGGCAAGGCATGGCTTGTCAAGGAAAGGCATTTTAGGGAAAGACATGGCAAGGCAAGGAATGTCAAGGCAAATTATGGCATGTCAAGGCAAGACAAGGCATGGCATGTCAATGCAAGGAAAGACATGTCAAGGCAAGGCATGGCAAGGCTAGGCATGGCATGTCAAGGCAAGGCATGTCATGCCAGGGAAAGGCATGGCAAGGAAAGGCAAGGTAAGGAATGTCAAGGCAAGGCATGGCATGTCAAGGCAAGACAAGGCATGGCATGTCAAGGAAAGGCAAGACATGTCAAGGAAAGGCATGGATTGTCAAGGCAAGGCAAGGCATGGAAAGGCTAGGCATGGCATGTCAAGGAAAGGCATGACATGTCAAGGAAATGCAAGGCATGGCATGTCAAGGCAAGGCTAGGCATAGCATTTTTTTTATGATCTCTGCTAACGTTTATTAGAATTGTTGAATGTTTTACATCATTGAAATGACATCTTATCTGTAACTTATTTGATATTTTATTATCGTATGTTCACTTTGGTATGATAATATGATTATCATTTTTTTTCATATGTGGTAATATTAGATATATAACAGAGAAATTAATTATTGTATGAAAGAAATAATAAATTTTCATTCTAAATGTTTGTTTTTGCAGAACAATGATCTTCCAAAAGATCTAGATCATCCTCAACAAATAGATTCAGATCATGATGTTGGGTCCAATGCTGGGATGGAAGATGATTCTAATCATGATGACACAAATACTGATGACAACGATGCCATTTCTGATGTAGATGACGATGATGACAATCATGATGATCATGATCACGATGGTGATGATGATGTTGAGGCAGTTGTTGGTAGCATTCAGTGACATTCATGATCATATAGACTGCATCATGGATCATTTTTGAGATTTTGTTATAATGCCTCTTTTCATGGTTACTATCATATGTATCATTTTCACGGCCTCCAGTACCATATTATTGAGTTGTATCATTTTTACATGTTTCATGTTGACTTATATCGTTTGGACATGACGCATCACATTGACTTGTATCATTTTGTCTTACATAATTTAACATTTTTATTTATATCATTTGTACATGATGTATCATTTTGACTTATGTTTGTACATGTATCATTTTCATATGATATTGATCTACTGTCATATATATTTGACTTTCACTTGTTTTAGTTATATATGATGATGATCTTATCAATATTGATTCGTCATTTTTTATATATTGAAAGTGGTTGATGATTTTTGGATGCATATTTATTACGCATGATGGTTTTGATTCACTACTCATGATGGATGTTGTCAAATTCACTTAAATTATAGATATTTTACTCACTTGTTTTAATTATAGATGATGACCATGTTATAATAATTATCTTGTTATTTTATATATGTTGGATGTTGTAGATTCTATTTTGATGGAGATTTAATAAGTATAATGATTTTTTGATTTGCATGGATGTACGTTTCCATAAAAAAAATTTTATAAATGTTATCTTATAAATATTTCAAATGCATTTATATGACTTACTGTATAATAATATAAGTTATTTAAGAGATATGTTATATTTAACTAATTAAATTGAAATAAAACATATTAAATTAATAACTGTAAGCAAAACCAAAAGCATTGTTGGAAGCAAGAAAGGAAACAACAATGGAAGCCAAATTGGAAGCCACACCAGAAGCAAAACTGGAACAAAAACTAGAAGCAAAAAGGAAAGCAAAACTAGAAGAAAAACTAGATGTTAAACTGGAAGCCAAACCATAAGCCAAATTGGAAGCAAAATTGGAAGCCATATCAGAAGCAAAACTAGAAGCCAAACCATAAGCCAAAATGGAATCAAAATTGGAAGGCATATTAAAAGAAAAACTAGAAGCAACACATGACGCTAAACCTGGTGCTATTCTTAGTGCCAAACTGGAAGTAAAATTCGAAGCCATATCAGAAGAAAAATTGGATGTAAAGCGGGAAGCCAGAACAGATGCAAAAATGGAAGAAAAATTGGAAGCCATATCAGAAGCAAAACTGGAAGCAACACTTGGCGCTAAACCTGGCACTAAATCTGGCATTATTCTGGGTGCTAAACCTGACGCTAAACTGGTGCTAATCCTAGAGCTAAACCTAGAGTTATTTTTCTAGTGCTAAATCTGGCGCTAAATTTGGCGCAATTATAAAAAATCCATATTGTGCCCCATTTTGCGCCAGAAAAGGTGTCTGATTCATGGAGTAAAATACACTAAATTCCAACATTATTTTAGGTGCTATTTGCTTGTTCCGTTGCAGTGGTATAGGCACCCTCCTTGCACTCGCTCTGTGTAAACTTGTGCAATCACTCCTGATCTTATGATCCTATAACGGTTTGGCCTCCGCACTCCTTGCGTGGGCACTGTGCACTCCTTGCACTGAGATTTCAGAAGAGAAACAATTGAAACTTAAATGAACATTAAGGACTCATTCAATCAACCATTTAAATGCATACACACACATAAAACACAGAGATAAATAACATAGCATTCACCCAGTTACTCAAAGGCAAGAAATCCCAAAACTTGAAAGAAAATCTCTTCTTCTATATTCCTTCAACAAATATTTACAAGGGTTTCAACAGCTCTCTGTAGCTTCTTTCTACTTCTACAACAACAAACAATGACTGACAACCTCTTTTGGGCATAGATTACATTGATTTATACATGAGGGGGCTTCTCGAGCCTTCCCTCCAGACTATCTTAGTTCTTTCATATCATAATTAAAGCATCCTACCACTAAGCTTATTAGAATATATGAAATATTACAACCCAGATATGAGTTGATGCTCAAAATCTGTACAATCCTATAGATATTAAAAGCAAATAATATCTCCTAGAGCACATACAATGGCTCAAGCTTCAATATCTCATGGGATATTTAATTACAAGGCTTTCAAAAATTAAAGTGGCATGCCCTCCTTGGAATCCAAACCAGTTAAGTGTGTTGCGTTGGATGCTAAGTCATCTTCCACCTTGCCTCATTGAATGATGTCAGTGATGCTCTTGCATCACTCTTTAAATAGAGATCATGGACCAATATGGTGCTAAGCCACAGATCAATGTAGCTGTTAATATTGAGGAGAATATGAATCATCAAGTCACCTTATGTTGGGAACATATTGTGATCGTCAGATTTCCTAACTACAAATGCATACTAATGCTTACTAAAGAAACACAATAAGAAGCACACTTTTACATAACGACACATTAGACGAATTTGATCTTAACTAAATCCTAACAGTATAAATATCCTAACATCTGTTTGTAATGTCAAGGGTGTGATTTCAAACAAGTTTCAATTTTATGCACCTCCCAAAAAAATGGTGCTTTTGGTAGAACCACTTTTTAATTTGGAGGTTGATTTTGGTGTATTTGACCCAAAAATACGATATATTTGAGCTAGAGTTCTTGTTTTGAGGTCACAATTCTCATTAAGTGGGTAACTTTGTTAAAGTATATAATTGGGTCAACAACAAGCATACATCCCAACATTCTCCCAACCACCAGGAAATGCATTCATGTCAACAATACCACAACCCTAGAACGTTAGCTTTAAAGGAAGTTAGAACATAGGTATGGGCATACTTAATGCACCTCCCTCTTATAACATAGGTTCATATCCTTAGGCAAGTATCGAAGGTAATAGAAATCCACCACTTAACAACAACATACCCTCTTATGGTTGTTATTCTAGTGAGAACTCAGGGCCTAGTGGTGGAAAAAGGCACGCCTCATCTAGTCCTTCCTTCACCCAAATCTTCAGACAACCTTTTCCCCCTTAGATTACAGTGACGTGGATTCCTCCAATTCTCCTTGAGTTACCTAAGTTCTATGGTGCTATCAGGGAAGACCTAGAGCATAATTTGGAATCCTTCGTTATTGAATGTGCCAAGTTTTTTCATGACATCGATATCACTATAAAACTTTTTCATTGCTCCTTAACATGTGACACCTTCATTGGTTCCAACTACTTCTTGAAGGGTCAATTTATGATTTTCACCTATTAGCGCAATAGTTCATCCAACACTTTAACAACCCTAAAGTAGATGAATCATGTATACTTACTCTTGTTAACCTTGAAAAAGAAGAGAAATAATCTTATTCAACTTTCATTCATCGATGGTGCAAAGAATTGCATAGTTTTATAGAAAACTTAAAAGAAGAAACTCTTTACCACCTCTTTATCAATGCTCTAACCGCAGATAGTAGAGACAAAATTTTAATTGAATATCAACCCTCACTAAAAGATGCCATCAAATGCCTCCTTCAAATAGAAAATGCCTAGGATAAGGATGGTATGGGAGGTAACAAAACTATGACACCTAAGACTAAAGCCTCGATAAAACAAAAGGCAATAATTGACAAGGTGACATAAGTTCCCCCACCCAAAACTAAAACTAAAACTATATTTCACACTAAAGAAAAGGATCATCATGATCCTTCAACCTCAAAGATAAAAAAGTGGTGTAAATACAATAAGAATGAATCTTGTAACAAAAATGTATGGAAAAAATCTTAAACAATTAATCACAAACAAAGGGAAAACTATTGTACCTCTAAAACCTAAAACCATTGCCGCAGATGTAAAAGGAAAACTTAGGATTTATAAGGACCCCTCCAAATTTTTCTAAGAATAAAAGAAGGGCTTCCTCTAAACCTGAATTTGATTCTTGTTCTTTTGAAGAACAAGAGGCCCCTCTTAAATCTCCTGAGAAGAAGAAAAAATATCTCGTCAACCCTCATTCTAGTGAGCCTACTCTGAAGTTACAAAAATTATCCACATCATCAGAGGTGTCCAAATGCTACCCCATATTGGATCAAAGTTGTGATCATCTCTCACCCCAAAATGGTTCACCCTTCATGCAATTCTTTACGTGACCTCATTGAGCTTGATACCATCCCCCTGGTACACTAGGTTGGTCTATCTCTAGATCAACCTATCCATGAACCAATTCTTAGTGTAATCAATGTTTATGGTCCACTACCTTTTGAATAGATCATAGTCATAACCCAAGTCCAACAAGAGACTCTTCTTGAGTCATATAATCTCTTTCCTCTTGACACCACCCTTGCTATGTAATGGTCTACTTCCTATTCTACTTCTCTAAACTAAAGTTTTACTCTCATGCCTCCAGGATGTCTTACATGGACATTCTATGGGCATACCCTAATAATATAGATTTTATGATTGAAGTCCTTTCTAATTTCTCCCCTGATATTACCCAAGCTTGGGCCCCTTCTCTTTCATTTTATCTCTCTTGTATCCCTTATATAGAAGAATGGAAGGCTAATATGGCCAACCCATTCTTAATTGAGAGTCATCAAAATGACTTCACAATAGAGTCGTCATCTATCCTATATCTCCCTTAAATATCATAACAAGTCTTTTCTCTCATGCCTTTGGTGCCACTATTGCTCTCCTACCGTTTTTACCCTATAAGGACTCAACAAACCTGAGGCTAGGCCTAATGGACTTGTGGGAATCCTTTGACTATTGACCCCAAGACAATGAACACCCATGTTTTTAGTATTACTAGGATACTTGGAGTAAAGCATCCTCCTTAGTCTCCCTTAGTTGGATGTAATGATGACCATCCCCTCTATTTTGTCGAGTGAGCTCTTGTACTTACACAAGGGAAAGCCTTGTTTTTTCTAGTGCGATATTTCTTCTTTCTCTTTGTGTCCTAAGGACCATCCCTTGATTTCTTCCATGCAATTTTGAGGTGTCTTTTAAGCCTCTTCCTCTTCTTAATCAACCTCCAAAGTTGACCTAAGTAGGTTAAACTCCTATTTTTTTTATGTATCACCCCTTTTCCTTAGATGTTGTATGCGTCCTTATACATACCCTACTAGGTCACTTTTCCTATTGATCCTTTCTTGTCTCCCTTTACTTACCCTAACTTGCTCAAGGTATTCTCTCCTCTCTAATCTCTTGTTTTTCCGTTCTCTTCCTTTATCTTTTCCCTTGCTTCTTATCTAATTACTCTTATATTTCGAATGCTCAACACAAGTCTCCCCATTTAATCCTATCCCTCAATAAGTGGCTCAAGGTTATACCAGCCACATAATATCTCCATATTTGTATATGATTTCTTGATCTAAATCAAGCCTTGTCTTGAAATGGGAGCTTTCAGGGGTTAACTTGGGCCTTATATATTTAGTATTATTTAAGAAATCAACAAGACCCTCACTTCTCCTTTTACTCCTCCTTGCCTCTCAAATTTCTCCTCCTCACCTGCCTTGATCTGCTTAAGGAAACCTTCCCTCTTCTTTATCCTCTCTTTTGTCTCGTTTCCCCTCTTGGTTGTCTCACTGATGATTGCATCCCTTTAGGAGGTTGTCTTAAGTAAGGTCATGCTCAATATGACTTCTTATTAGATGGGATCGATTGCCAACTCTGACACATTTCTCTTTATTGTCGCATATTGTAGACTACAATTATGGGGTTGATTCCTCAATGTCTCCTTCTTCTCACCTCTTTCCTTTACTAGTTTCCTCGTATCATTATCACCACTTGCCTTTTACCTTCATTGTTCCATCCTAGCATTGTTGCCTCTTTTATTCTTCTCTCCTCTTATTTATATTTTCATATCTTTCCTTGGGAGTTGGTGTCACTATCTCCTCTTACTTGGGGAAAGATGCTAACATATATATCATACTAGGTACATAGTTTATTTGACACTAAGATTACCATACCCATGTCCTTTCACATGCCTCAACAGAATCCCACATCAAAAAATATCATGCTAAGGTAAGTACAAGTATCATATCCTTAACCTTTTCTCTTTCCTTTTCAAAGTTCATTTATTTCACCCTCATTTCACTTTCTAGTTCTTGTTTTTCATTACTCACATCTATCTTTCTCAACATGCCTAAGTAGACTCGATTGTCTCATATGGAACTCCCACTTTAAAATGTGCTCTTATCATGCTCCATCTTTAATTTTCATCTTGACATATACTTTCATACTCTAGTTGTTATTCTACTTTCATGGTAGTTAGACTTACTTACGTATTATGGTTCATAGTCTAGTTGTTATCTTCCTTACATGGTAGTTATATTTATTTACATCCTATTTTATAGTTTAATTGTTGCTTCACTTTCATAGTAGTTAGACTTGTTTGTCTCCCATCCTAACATTCTCTACTTGACATGCATATTTTCTTCTCACTCTTTATTTTCTCCTTTCCTTCAATTTGCTTGATATAATATCTCCTTTTGTTTGACAACACAAGTATTACAACATATGACAAACACCTTTAGTAACTACTCACACAACTAGATCAAATATCAACACATCGATGTTTTTATGTGGTAAAACCCCTGTGGGGAAACATCCATGGCCCCAAACAACGCAGCCACTTGGAGCAATTTATTAATGCAATTTATTTATTTTACAAGAGAGTTAAAAGAGAGTTTCTCACACTCGATTATCGACAAATGACCCTCCATTCTCTTTAAATAGAGATCATGGACCAATCGGGCGCTAAGCCATAGATCAATGTAGCCATTAAGACCAAGGAGAATATGAGATGTTGGATCAATCTATGTCGAAAAAATATCGTGACCATCAAATTACTAATGCATACTAAGAAACACACTTTAACCTAACAACACATTAGACCAAGTTGATCTTAACTAACTCCTAAGAGTTTAAATATCCTAACATCCCCCCTTGATAACAACTTGGGATAGGATTGAAGGATTTATAAAGGTGACACAGTAGGATAAGGAAGGAGGCATTAGAGCCTATCCCTCATTAATGAAAATTTCCTGA
This sequence comes from Picea sitchensis, assembly GCA_010110895.2. Lineage (NCBI taxonomy): Eukaryota > Viridiplantae > Streptophyta > Pinopsida > Pinales > Pinaceae > Picea > Picea sitchensis. Next base: position 114,074 of record SNQJ01S0037290.1, read on the forward strand.
ACTCCTATCGAAGTTTTGGAAAACTTCACTTATGTAAGAGACTTTTTGAAAATGTTTTCAACTTGATCTTATGTAGGGCATACAAGCACTTCAATAACTCTATCATGAATGAGATTCCTGATGAAGTGCATGTGTAGATCAATGTGTTTTCTACGTTGATGTTGAAATGGATCTTTGGTGAGCTTGATGGCACTCTTATTGTTGCACCAAAGGGTGGTCATATGTTGCTACTAGAAGACAAACTTTGAAAGGATCTGCCAAAGCCACAAATATTTTTGACTTGCATTAATTTTTTCTCGATACTTTGCTTTTGCCGAAGAAAGAGAAATATCTTGTTGTTTATTACAAGCTCAAGTGATAGGTCCATAACTAAGGCTGAAAACATAAACTGCAGTAGAATTTCGATCATCAGGGTCATCGACCCAATCCAAATCAGTGAAACCAACCAACACAGGAGTCCCCCCAGAACTGTAATGCATCCTGAATTGAACTATACCCTGAACATATCGAAGAATCCTTTTAGTTGCTTTCCAATGGCTTTCATGGGGTGTTTTCATATACCAAGCAACAAGATCAACAATAAAGGAAATATCAGGTCGCGTGTGAGTCAAATATAAGAGGCTACCAACTAATTGATGGCACAAAGTGGCATCAACTTCTATAGAAGTACATGTGGCATCAAGTTTAACTCTAAATTGGAAGGGAGAAGGGGTTGTTTTAGAATATTCCATGTGAAATTGGCGAAGAAGGACACAAGCATACTTAGAATGGGAAATAGAAATTCTTTCCTTAGTTTGGAATACTTGGAGGCCAAGTAAATAATGCAAATAGCCTAAGTCTATAATTTCAAATTTATTTTTAAGGCTGGTTTTCACATGGGTTAAAAGTTTAGAATCACTACCAATGAGGATAAGGTCATCAACATAAAGAACAAGTATTAGAGATGGCTTCCTACTTTCTTGGTATAGACATTTGGGTCAGAATAATATCTAGAAAAGTCGATGTCTAGAAGAAAGTTGTCCAGTTTGGCATACCAAGCTTAAGGGGCTTGCTTAAGACCATAAAGAGATTTCTTAAGGCGAAAACCAAGGTTGGAGTCATTCTGGATATAGTTAGGAGGTTATTCCATGTAGATTTCTTCTTGCAAATCCCCATGGAAGAAGGCATATTTAACATTTATTTGATGGACCTCCCATTATGTGAGGAAGCAAGGGATAGAACAAGGAAGATGGAATTCATTTTGGCTATGGAAGAAAAGGTTTCATTATAGTTAGTTCCTTCAACTTCCATTTGATGCATACTTATTTCTGTAGACCCATTTACATCTGACAAGTTTTCTTCCTTTCGAAAGAGGTACAAGATCCCAAGTATCATTCGCCATTAAAGAGCCATACTCTTCATTCATTGTTTTCTCCCAAATTGGAAGACCTAAAGCTTCTGCAATTGTCTCTCAATCATAAGTCTCTGGAACTTGATCCAAAAGAGAAGAGGCTTGTTGGAACTGTGAACGTGTTCGATGTTGATATGAAGGATCACTGGCAATATCACCAACTTTTTCTTGAGTTGAACAGACACATCTGGGAACTGGTGGTATTGGTGTAGGTTCATGTTCAATGGACTCAATTGGAGGAAGGTGAGAAGCTAGAGGTGTATTTTCATCCTTATTGTCATCATTTAAAGAAGAAGAAACCATAATAGGAACATAAGATGGCACAAACGTCAAAGCTGGATTGCAGGTTGTAGATGGCACAAACACTAAATTAGGCTCACAAGCCAAGATACTTTCATCAAATTTAACATCTCTTCTAATAATAATTTCATTACAGCGAGGTTGAAGAAGTTTGTAACCTTTGACACCTTCAAAATAACTAACAAAAATACACTTCTCACTTTTATCCTATAAAGCTTTCATTTTCTCATTAGGAATGTGAGCCCATGCTACACTACCAAATACACAGAAGTGGCTTACATCTGACTTGATGTTAGTCCATGCTTCTTCTGGTGTTGTATTTTTTAGAGCATTTGTGGGAGTGCGATTTACTATGTAATTTGCACAGTTGATGGCTTTCACCCAATAATGAAGATTTAATCCTTTAGATTGGATCACACAATTAGCCATTTCCTTTAATGTGTGATTCTTTCTCTTAGAAACACCATTTTTTTGTGGTGTATATGGAGCAATGTGGTGCATTTGGATGCCCTGTGCAGTGCAGTAACTTGTAAAATTATTGTTCACATATTCGCCTCCATTATTTTTTCTTAACCTTTGAATTTGATGTCCATATTGTTTTTCTACAAGGGCCTTGTAGACCAAAAACTTCACTTTTAATTTTTAAGAAGTAAACCCAAGTGCATCTGGGGAAGTCATCAATGAAAGTTAAGAAATACTTGCACTCAGAGAAAGAATGATAAGAAAATAGACCACACAAATCACTGTGAACAAGCTATAAAGGGGTCGAGGCGTGCCAAGAGGCACATTTGTCAAAACTATCCTGATGATTTTTTCCAAGAACATAACCGACACAAACACCGTCTCTAGGAGAAACAAGAGGAAGACCAATCACCATGTGTTGATTACATAGTTTTTGCAATGAGCGATAGTTTAGATGATCAAACTATTCATGCCAAAGTTTGTTCAAGTCATCGCTATGAACAATAATAAATAATGGAAAAGATGATGACCTAAAGTTGYCAAACTTGTACAACTTGGTAATATCAACAACAATTCTAGTTGTGAATGAATGCTTAAGATATTTTAAATCCTCGATTACAACTTGGTGAGGTGAAAACTCTATGATTTTACCTTCAATTGAATGAGTGATTTGATACACTGATAGAAAGTTGTAGGAAAGACTTGGAACACATAACACGTCATTGAAATGACCATTATCTACTTGAACTATTCCAGATCCTACAACACTGAGAGACCTATTATCACCAAAAAATATTTTCTTGGTGTTACATTCATTAAGAGCATAAAAGATGGCTTTATCATGATCCATATGATAAGATGCTCCATAAACAATAAGCCACACATCAAAAGAAGAAGTAGAAGTTGCATTGAAGGAGAAACTAGAAGAAAAAAGTGCATGTCCTTGAGAAGAAGAATCAACACTGACGTTGTGCTTCTTCATTGTTGCTTCTAAGGATCCCATATTTTTAAGACATTTAAATTCCACATGACCATGTTTCCCACAAAATTTGTAATATCTGTCAGTCTTCTTACTTTTGGATTTTTCTCCTTTGTCACCATTAGGAGAAGAAGCTGGCTAAGATGGTTTGGGACCTTTGTTTTTCTTGTTGTTGTGGTGAGGATGTTGCTTCTTGGGAATCTTGGATCTATCATTTTGTTGGGTCACTAAGGCTTTGTTGGATGTACCGACAGTGCTGATCAATCCAAGTTGTACAAGCTTATATTTCTCTCTAATCAAAGCATCACAAAAGACCCACAAGAGAGATTTTGGTAAGCACTCCCTAGAGCTTCTCTGGTGGCATAAAATGTAGATACAAACACAGAATATGCACTACCAAACTTAGAAAGAATAATATAGATGCATTGGTCTTCCTTCAGATCTATTTTGCAATCTATACATAAAATTCTAATTGTTTGGAACTTAGATAAATAATATTCAATGAAAGGAAAATCATTGGGACTTAAATTCATTAACTAATTTTCTAACTAATGGGCTCAAATAATATTGTGTTTACCAAACATAGCTTCAATATTTTCCCAAGATTTATCTGGGCCATCAATTCCTTGAAGGTGAAACCTTAAAGCAATAGAGATGGTCATTCTTATTAGTCCACATGCTTCGTCACTCTTATTATCCCATTTGACTTTATTTTCATAATCAATGGGTTTTGGTTCTTTTCCCTAGGTAATTTGGTACAATCCTTTACTTCTTAGTACATCCTCCATATGGGATTTCCTTGAGAAGTAATTGGTGTGAGTAAGAAAAAGATCAGTGGGAGAAGCAATATTAAAATATGTTGAGAATGTGGATTTAAAGGTTGAAATTGATGGTCTAGATGGAAATCTCTAAAACAAATAGACTGTTTTAAAAAAATGATGTTGAAAACAAGCTTCAGATGTGAAAGTTATGCCTTTTTGAAAAAAGACATAAACGGTAACCAAAGACCCACGTGGAAAGAAAAAGTTGGTCCACGTGGAGATGCTCCTCCTTATCTAACTTTAACTATAAGTTCACTTGTAAATAAGTTACTTATGAAGTGACCCACTTTTATAGAATAAGTGGGAATCATTTTTACAATGAAGTTACTTTATAAATTAAAGTTGTGTGCAAAAACAAATAACTTAAAATAAAATATTAAGTTATTTAATAGTGATTCAATTTTGTAATTAAGTGAAATGCACTTTACAAAGGGTGCATGGACTTTTTCGAAAAATGTAACAAAAAAAAGACTTGAACTAAAGACCTCTTATTTAATGAAGCAACTTTTAACCAAGTGAGCTATTGCAAAACACGTTATAATCTTAAGAATGAGGATTAGGGGTGTTGTTGTTGTGGAAGATGTCCTTGGAGTGTGTGCTAAAAAAAAAACATTTTCATGCATTTACACACAAAAAAATTCGCTTCTCGACAACAACAAGGGGTTATATCTTGGTTAGCTTACCAAGAAAATGCAAGTTTTCCCTATGTTTCTGATTTACCGAGTTTGCATAGAGCGCACGACAAAGAGCATACGCAGACAAGAAAACACTTTCCACTTTGTTTTTTATTTGCTGAGATCACACTGAGTGTAGGGAAAAGAGCATATGTAGACTAGAAAGAGTAGCAACCCAAGAAAAAAAATAGAAAACCAAAATATTATCTCTATAAAAAATCAAAAAAGGGCGTATTCAGGCTTTATACCTCTGGATCTGACTGAAATGATCGTATCTTGGGAAAATGGAAACCTTTTCGAGTGAAACGAAAAGCATTTGTAACTGAAATGAGTGCTCTAGATGAAACATAATAGTCCTCTYATCCCAAAAATGGACGTAAACAATAGAAACCATAGATGAAACAACACAACTTCAATATCTCGACTACAACATGAGCAGGTCTTCAAATGCGCTCTGATAGCATGTTCAACAACATAGGTATTCCACCCCGGATGGGGTGATAAGAGCGGCGATAGAGCCACGTGGGCAGAGCCAGGACGCAGAGTTAATGCATCCACCAGCTCGCCTTGCCTCACACATTTGCCCCACATGACTCGCAGCAGGAGAGGCACACCGAAGAGGCCCCTCGCGCAAGCGAAAGGTACTCTACAACAACGCACTAACGCGCAGAGATTAATGGAGCAGATTAATGCCCGGGATATGGCAAGTGTGGTGTTTATAGCGTACATTCTCTGGGTTGCAGCACCTATTAGCAATTTGGTTTGGAAGGCCTCCAGCTCTCAGCCGCACCAGAGAAGAAGCAGCCTCCTTCCAGTCCCTCTCGCACAACAACAGCATTCAGGAGCCACGCTCTTCCGGGACAATTGGACACACACAGGCGGCATTCAAATCTTCCATAGGGACTCCGCCATGCCTCGTATTCGAGGGAAACCGTGACGAGGTGCTTCCTGGTATGCAGCGGAGTCCAGGCGCAGACGAAGGAAGGATTTTGAGAGGGCGATGGCAATTGTTGCTCGGCGAAGGAGGACCAGATCGCGTCTGCCTCCTAAGGAGCGAGAGGAAGAGGTCAGCCCGCAAGCCCACCCGTCAAGCCATTCCAGGCACACCATGCTCGTGGCTTTGACTAGCCGGGACCCGAGCTCGAGCCTTGGCTCGCATGGCATTAGACAACCCGCAGGTGATGAGCCAGACCCCCCCACTTTCCATGTAGTAGAGGAGGCTCCTCCCGAGCCTTACTCCACTTTCTATGTAGTAGAGGAGGCTCCTCCCGAGCCTACCAAAGAAAACACTGAGGCAGAGCAGGAGCGCCATCAGCACAGGGCAAGGGTGGCAGACGCGGCCGTCAGTGAGGAGTCTAGGGAAGGCCACCGTTGGGTGCAGCCTTCAGCAGAGGATTGGGAATACCTCAACCTTCTTTTTGAAATCAGAAGCAAGATGGACGACCAAGCATTCCGCTTGGAGCGCATGGACCAACAGCTAGATATGTTTTTCGCTGCTCATTCCCGAGCATCGTCCAAAAAACAATGTCCAACCTGTGCGCGCCCCTACTCCTTCCCGGCTAGATGGAGGCACTCAGAGATATAGCACTGGCAGCTCGACTTCGAGGTTCATACAGGTTTTGGTGTTGTTGCTACATTTTTAGCTTTATGTTAGATAGTTTTCAGGATGTCTTAGTAATAGATAGAATAAACATCTTCATGCTGGCGACCATAAGTCCTGGTTTCCTTCGGGCAGGACGTCGCTCTAGAAAACTTTGTTAAATTTTGTCAACTAAGATACAGGGCCACATTTGGACATGGATGCCCAGCTGTCTCGGTTTCCTGCTTAGGCGAGACAGCTGGCATCACACACAGTCTTGTATTTTGATTATGTCAATATAACAGGTACCACCTTTTTATTTAAAAAAAAACAACAACATAGGTATTCCAAAAGAGGACGAGAACCTTCAATAACTATTCACACAACTAGATCAAATATCAACACACCAATGTTTTTACGTGGTAAAACCCCTATGGGGAACATCCACGGTCCCAACCAACATGGCCACTTGGAGCAATTTATTAATGAAAAAAAAAATTGCAAGAGAGTTTCTCACAATCGATCCTCGTAAAATGGCCCTCCATGTTATTTAAATAAAGATCATGGACCAATTGGGTGTTAATCCATGAATCAATGTAGTTGTTAAGATCAAGGAAAATATGAGCCATTGGATTACCCGGTGTCAAAAACATATCGTGACCATTGGATTATAAATGCATACTAATGAATATTAAATAAATTGACATTAAGAAACACACTTTAACCTAAGGACACATTAGACCAAGTTGGTCTTAACTAACTCTTAAGTGTCTAAATATCCTAACACCTATGAGGATCCTTGTAGCTTTGATTTGCATTGATTATCAATGTATGCAAGTCTTCACACATCAAGTGGGCATTGAGGCCTAGAAGGTGAATAAATTCCTTGCAATGACCGGGCATCAACTCACACTTCATATGCTAGTAGGCATCAACCCCTCGTGCATTATTGATTTGCTATTGTCATCTTTATTTTCTCTTTGTCTTATATCACCTTGTAGCTTTTTTCTTCTTCCTTGCAACTCTCTATTATTTTGTTTGACATATAGTGGCTCGTGCAAGGGGGTAAATATGCAATGTATGGATATCACACTACTCACATACACTTTCCCACTTAGAGGTGCCCTGGTGTGACCTATTTTTGTGTCTTGACCATACTTGATCTACTTGATGATGATTCAAGAACCTATTTTCTTTTATTTACCTTTAATTATGATGGTTCTTTTATGTTAGATCATGCTTCCTTGAGTCATCTTGCCTCAATCTAGATATATGACCTTTATGGGTTATATATCACTTAGATAGGGTCCCCTATTGCCTCTTGTTTTTAACCTTTCGTATTAGACCCTTTGGGGTGCCTAGTTAGGGGCATATTCCCATTGTTTGGGTTCTATTTGGGGCTCAAAACCCCTTATCTAGCCCACCTTCGTTAGGATGACTCATTTCAAGTCCTAAATGACACAAATCCTTTTTGGAATGCTTAATTGGGGGTCTAATAGGTCAAACCTTTTTAACCCTTCCTAATTTCTTGGCACCAAGTCAACTCTGAATTTTTGGGGCTATACTACATCAATGAATTGTAACTTGCATAACAAAGAGTGGAGTTTCAGGAAAATACCCATAGTAAGACCTAAGAAATCTATGGTACTCAATCAAAATCCATAATACGATTCTTCCATATGAAACACTTTGTCCAATGACTAGTCTAACATTCACTTCTAGCTTGAAGGTGTTTCCTTACTCTTCTATCATTCAATTATCTTGTAGGCACACTACTAGAATTGCACCAAATATTGATATATCTCTCTTACTTTTCTCTCATGCTTTTGGGTTGCTTGTTACTCTCATCTCCAACAAATCTACATGTATCTCTTACTTTTGGTTTGGTTTCTCCTTTGAAGGCTTGTTTCTTTGTCCTAGGGTGACTCCATTGGCTTAGTCCTGTCCTACACCTTGGATGATTAAACTTTTCTACCTCGAGGTAGGTTCTAACATATCTATGGAAAGAGAGGTACCACCCTTTTTTTTCACACTTTTGGGTCACCATACAACACTTCATTATTTCATTATCTATATGGTAGATCTAAGGTGCATTATTGCATTGTATTAGAGATCTAAACCAAATTTGTTTGTATGAAGGTGTAACAATGTGTGCAAGTTTGTTAGAGTGGAGAAACCCTCTCTTGGAGGCTTTTGGCATCTCTCATCTTTAGCTAAGCAAATTCGAAACCTACAACTACATTCTTTAAGGTGAGTTCCTTTCTTTTCACCTCTCTTTTATCTTCACCAATTTGGTTAATTAACTCACCAAAGGATATTGATAAATTAACCCTAGTTAGATTTCCTTCCTTTATTAAATTCGTGTTAAGATCTAATTGAATTATCCTAATTAATCTAGAACCCTAGGTCACATAATCAACCCTAAAACCTTGATTAACCTCATGTCCTTCTCACATTCTCTATTATTCTCTCTTCCCCTCTCCTAGGATTTCTTGGTCTTGCCCTAAAACTGAGTGGTGACTCCACTCCCTCCTTCCTCCTTATGGTAATGTGGTGCCTCACTCTAACCATCACGGTACAACCACTCTCCTAATCACGGTGAGAGGTAAGAATGGTTTGTCACAATGTAGCATTGCCTTAATGCACAAATCAATTAAGAGTAGATCCTCAAGCTCACACTAAAAGAGGCCAAATTAAAATTTATAATAGAGTTAGTTTCATGTTTTTTTTTTGGTGGATCTAGGGTCTACTTATGATTGTTAGTAGTCTTAAACCTATATCAACCATCACAATCTTGAGATGAGTGTATTTTGGTCAACAAGCCTATGATCATCACCATTTAGATGACAAGATTGAGACGACTAGTATTGTACTCCTAAGATGGTCATCGATTGATGCTAAGAGATATGACTATTGTTAGTCAACATTGACCTTGTGACTATTCAATCTTAGATCACATGCTCTAGGAAATTATTTTTGGGGTCTTTTTATAAACACATGAACAAAAATCAATATAGACATGGTTTTGCGAAGATGTCACAGATGCATTGATGTAAACAATGATCTAACTGATAAAAGCTAAAGGCTATTGATCCATGTGTAAATGTACACATTTGTGTTTTCAATTATAATAATAAACAAATTAAAATGTTCTTAGCTCGTTAAAATTTTCCATAGTTTGTATTTTTTTATTATCAAATTGAGGTGCCAATATCAATATTGATTATTTTCTATATTTTTTTGTTGTAGGAGTAAGTCCATTATAAGAGAAATATTGATATGTACAAGGTTCTCTATTTAAATAAACTTAACATTTGTAAAATGATGTGTAAATAGGATTTGTTAAAAAATAGTTCAATACCTGAATTAATATTTCCAAGTAATGACCATTTGAATTGATAAAAGATTGGTTGTGGATTTGATGTATGTACAACGCTAGTACATCCTATTTCATATAAAGTTAGAAGATGAGATATAGATGATTTTATTTTTCTAAATATGAGGAAATCTAAAAATAAAAAAAGTTTTCTTGCTCCAAAACTTACATGTGTAGATTTTTATAAATTATCCTGATTGATAAAAATGAAACATACTTTAACTAAAACTAACAAAGAAGAAAATAACTCATTTGAATTCGACTTAACCTTCCATCTCACTAGTGGCCTCTATCTCTTCCTAAGATTTGTCTAATGTCTTGTGAATAGTAGAGCTTTCCAAAAGCATCTTTAGTGGAGGAAGGTTCACATCACTTACAAGGTGGGTTAGTAGTTCCCAAACACATGCGAGGGTAACTGGAAAATTCCTGGGGCTAAATTTCGCCCATGGGTTAATTTTTCATGTTTTTCCCAAAAAATAATTCCCCAATTTCCATTTTTTCTTTAAGTGATTCGCCCAAATTTATAGAATATTTTTTTTTACCTTAGAAATAGCCCAAATTTTTATAGAAATTATATAAAATCCTTAGAAATTTGAATATTTTTACAAAGATATCGCCAAACATTTATAGTTTGCATATTAAGGAATAGTAAAATTTGCCAAGGTTTCTACATTTTGAAATAAATTTCCAGCCTTAAAATTATCCCTAACATCCAATTTATTCAATCTCATCTTAATGACAGTGGGTGCACCTAGATTCATGCTCTCAATCTTGTAGAACCAAAAGCAACTTCAACCTAGAGGTGATCCTTGCCTTATTATCCTTAGTGAACTTGGACATGACCTCAGATCTTCAAAATTCTTCATGCTTGGCAATTGCAGATATGCTAACCTCCATGCATGCTATTCTAATTGAACACACATTCACCCATTAATGACCTCCCACACATACCTTACAATGGCCAGACGATAAGCACAATGATCCATAACATATACAAGTGTCAATGCTAAGCTCAAGTTGAGGGATCTTGAAGCCAAGGGGTTGAAGGGAACCACTCCTAAGAGCCTCTGCACTAGAACAATAAATAGGCCAAGAGGTGAGGCAAATGAGAATTTCCAAGCAAATCACTTAAACAAATGGCTAATTGAATACATAGATCATGCAGAATGATCACCATCCATATCAGGAAATCATGAGACTAAGTTGGCCTTGCCATTGACAGTTTGCTTCAAATGAAATGATGGTTGTATGATGTCTTAATTCCCTAAGGAACGATTTACAAAAAAGAGAATCAAGCTCATTTGATGATGTGGCTAAATGGGGTCTATTAGGATTCTTGTAGTGATCGAGGATCAGATTTCTAGTTTTGAGGAGGACAACTCTTTGCTTCGAGTCCCCCGTACCCAACAACATTTGATACCATCATGGAACTAGAAACTTAGATACACTTTCACAATCCTTCAACCATATCCATATCGATCTTCTTTATTTGCCATTTCATCCACTTGTGTGTTGAATTGCTTCTTAAATTGGAAAAAAAAATACCTCATAAAATGATTTTACTAGAAAAATCATCCTTTAAAAAATATAATTTAAGAAAGAGAAAAAGGAAAGTTTCATGTATCAAAACTCATAGAGTTTCCATGTAGCAAAGCTCATATGATTATGGATGAATCTCCAATAATAACTATATCTCTTGGTAAACATCTATGTAGAAATATGATCTTTTAATATACAACCATTACATAATATTACATAATTAAGCTTTTTTAAGAAATCAATAATGATCATCCACACCTAACATCCCTATATTTGAATTATTAGCCTTCACACAATATATCAAATTTCTTTTCAATCATTTCAACCACAAACTTCTATGTATACACATATTTATTTGTCTTAAGATTTAATAATATTATAAAATCACGAGTGAAAACAAAAGTCGGATGCACCTTTATCTACTCTTGGCATGTCAAATTTGATTGAGTTTTCCTCTTAACGTTGCTTCACGAAATGAATACGCGTTGCAATTTTGACAAGGCATAATAAATATACATAGTTTTGTAATTATAATATTATTTACATAAAAATAAACTCTTTAAAGCAATAAATTTGAACTTAGGTAAGCAATAAAATCTATAACCATATTTTAATATAATTTCACATATCAAGTCCGTGTTTTAAGAAGTTATTTTTGGATTTAAAAAATTTCCAATATAAAATTGGCGTTTAAAAGTTATTTTAGATTATGTTTGTGTTTTGTTTTTAAATGTTGTGTATGCTTTTATGTGAAATAACAATAAATATATACCATGTGATATTTTGAAATCATTTATAAAATTATTATTTTTTAATTAATTGATAATTTTTTTAGTAAGTGAGATGAAATTTACTAGTTTAATAAATATATACCATGTGATATTTTGAAATCATTTATAAAATTATTATTTTTTAATTAATTGATAATTTTTTTTAGTAAGTGAGATGAAATTTACGAGTTTAAAGTTATGATTAGATATTTAAATTATAAACATAAATTACTTATGTTTAAGTTTATATTTCTATGAAGTTTAAAGATGATTTTTATCTATTTTAATATGATCAAAATTATTTTTTCA
>SNQJ01S0037290.1:126322-148257 GCA_010110895.2 Picea sitchensis
TTAAAAGTTATTTTAGATTATGTTTGTGTTTTGTTTTTAAATGTTGTGTATGCTTTTATGTGAAATAACAATAAATATATACCATGTGATATTTTGAAATCATTTATAAAATTATTATTTTTTAATTAATTGATAATTTTTTTTTGTAAGTGAGATGAAATTTACGAGTTTAAAGTTATGATTAGATATTTAAATTATAAACATAAATTACTTATGTTTAAGTTTATATTTCTATGAAGTTTAAAGATGATTTTTATCTATTTTAATATGATCAAAATTATTTTTTCAACATTTCAAACTTAAAACAAAAAGAATATTATTATACTCACATAGTGAAATGGCTGTTGGATTAACCCAAAAATCTAGACAAATTAGTAGTGTTTTTGATTTAAATGATCTTAATATAAAATGAAAATGGTTTTTAAACTAACCAAAAATATTTGGAATTAAATAGATTTGACAAATTTATAATACAAAGAAAATTGAGAATAAACAACATTTTTATTTAACATGTATTATTCTTAATAATATAAGATATAATTTTACTCAATGTCATAATTTAATCACTTTTCAAAATTTTCTTCCTTACTAAAACTATTATTATTCTAATACTTAACTTACTAAAATTATTATTATTTTAATACTTAAATTTATGCTGAAAATAATTTTATTCTTAATTTTATTGAATTAATAAAAACAATAAAAATCATCTTTATTATTAATAAAAAAATATTTGTATTAAATTAATAAAAACAATAAAAATTATCTTTATTATTAATAAAAAAATATTTATATTTTATTATAATTAATAATATATAAAGTTTAGCTATCAAAATTTATTAAAAATGAATTAAATAAAAATGTCATCATTAAGGTGCAATATTCAAATTTCTTCCTAGTTAATCTATGAATTGAAGTTCGTAATTAACTAACCATATATATAATTAATTAACTATTAAAGAATCGATAATAATTAAAATTAAAATATTTCTTTGAGTGAAATTCCTAACTAACTAATCATATATATAATATATAATAACCTATGAAAGAATCAAAATAAATAAAATAAAAATATTCGAATGCTCAAATGCTATGCACGAAGCTTGGTGTGAAGAATAAAATAATAATAGGAAAATGACATTAAATTGCTAAGTGGAGAACCATAAACAACTTCGCGGTGGTGGATGACCCGTAACTTATAACGTGTCCATGACTTTCAAATTTCATGTGATAAACAGTTTGATGCATTCTGTCGAATCTAATACCGTATTTTTTCAATTTTAAATTAATAATAAAAGTACTATATTAGTTGTCTTGACTAAGGTACATGAGTATATATTTGTTGTGGTTGACATAATCAACACATGGGCTGGGCCTACACAATATAATTTTGAGAAATTATAAGTGCATTGAATGAACCTGCAGCAAAATATTTGAGTGAGAAATTCATGGCATGACTATTTTTGGTTTTAACATCTAATGATTAAATATACATGGTTTATATATATATATATATATATATATATATATGTGGGGGTGGGTTAGCTAACTAATTTTACACAAAAGGTTAAATATATATATGGGGTGGGTTAGCTAACTAATTTACACAAAAGGTTAAATGGTTGAGTTTTGAATAATTTTTGCCATTTTTTGAGTGATGCAAAGTGTGAAATGAAAATGATTAGTGATACTTTTCACTTGTTTGTTTTTAAATTTTATTGTATCTTTTACTTTAATTCATAATGTATAGTTGTTATTTAGAATTTTGTACTTTAATTCTGTAGAAATTTGGATAGTCTTGTAGGCCATGACACTCTTGTTCCATTTCATTAGTGAGTCTTGATTTACCTTTGTGTTCATATTGATAAATTTGTTTACTACTCATTGCCCTTTAAATGTATTGATGCTATACTTATAAGAAAGATAACAAGAGAAGAGATGGTTTCTTAAGACGACCACTAAACTCCAATTAAATGGGAGTTGGCTATAAGGTCTTCCAATTGGATAGGGATTAGCTATAAGGTCGTCTTCATATGATTATTTTAGAATCTACTTTGATTATCCATTGTTTAATTTCAAATTCTTTTATCATGTACTCTCATAATCTCTACCATATTGTTATAGATTCTTCTATATTTTTAGCATATAGTTTAATGGTCACTTTGATGAGTTCTTAAGGGTCCCTTTAAGCTTGCATGTCTTGACCTTTCCTAGGGCCCTTTAAACTTGCATGTCTTGGAGTTTTCCATGACGTTTCATCAATATATAATTTAATAAAGGGTGAGTTTAGTTTTTGATATTGGATGGTTGGGTCATTGTTCTAGTTTGGGTTAGAATGAGTAATGATGATTTTGATTCTTAAAAACCTTGATTTTCCTAGATTCTTTTCATTGTGCTTAAGGTAGTTTTCTTATAGAGAGGAGTGAAATTCACATATTTCAGATTCATAATAAGTGTTTAAGGAAGTTCTAACAAGATGCACCACAAAGTTGGCAAAAAAAAAATGTAAACAGGAAATAAATGATTGAGAGTGGAGTTAATGAAGTCTAGTCCTTGATATAGAGCAAAGTGGCCCAAATTCAATAAAGCAAACCAACTCCACGATTTAAGTTGTGCCATTACATTATTAACTATAATTTTTGTAATTTTTTGTTTTAGTTTTTAAAAAGATAACATACATTATATAAACTTTATTGTGATGATTTAATAAAATAAACAAATTTATGATTTAGGTAATGTCATTATAGTATTAATTCTAATTATTATAATTTCTTGTTTTATTAAAAAAATTTACATATGTAAACTTTATTGTGAAAGTTTAATAAAATATATATTTTTCTTTTAATTTATAAAATGAGATAAAGAAGAAAAATAGAAGTAAACTCTAATTATTATAATTTTTTGTTTTATTAAAAAAAAGTTACAAATGTAAACTTTTTTTTCCAGTAGAAAATTAGCACAATTATATTAAGATAATATAATTTTTACATCCAAAAGTACCACTAAATTCTCCATCCAATACATCTGAAATTAGAGCTTCAAAATGGATTTAAATTCTCCAAAAAAGCATACTATGCAAGAATTCCTGCAAACAACTAGTTTTCAAGATAGCAAAACACCTCCCAAACCAAAACTCAAAATACTAAGGAAAACTTTCCAAAAGAGAGATGAATAACCACAAATGAAGCGAAATGTTTCCTTCTGGAGCCCCATCCTCTTCCTTGTTGTAATCACGATAGAAGAAAATATATTGAAACTTTATTGTGAAAGTTTAATAAAATATATATTTTTCTCTTAATTTATAAAATGAGATAAGGAAGAAAAATAGAAGTGGGAACATATTGATATGGTTAGGAATTAATAGATTGATTGATTGATTTAAATGATGAGGCTGAACAACCTAAGGGACCAAGAGAATAACAACCCTAACTTATCTTCACACTCTTTTCGATATCAAATCTTATGTGGTTGATCTTATCCTTGTCAAATAGCTGGTGCATGTTGTCCACCTTTAAGCTGTTTTCATACTCACAGCCGATCCACTATGTCTCCACCACATATTTATTATTGCAGAATATACAAATTCTCTTCTCCCAAACTTCCTTGAGTACCTTCCACCTACCGAAAAAGTGTACAATTAAAACATTGATAAATAAATTGTTTTAACTCCCCCATCAAAATATACACTTAAAACACATTTATACACTTAACTTTGAAGAAGTAAATGAAATCGTATCAGGCTTCTAATAACAACACAACAGTGAGTGCGTTATGATGGCCATGATCGTGTGAAGCTGTATGAGACGTCATAGAAGTTAGTTGTCACCCTTAACTCACATAAGGGAAGAGTCAAGCTGTAATGCACGTTGTCCCATAAATCATCATCAAATTCCATAAAAATGGATGATAATGCAGGCCTTTGAAGTTCCAAGTGCTTCCCCTATCCCTGTCTCCATGAACATCATCATTATGTTACTTCACTGCAATCTCATCACAAAACCTGACTATAAATTGAAAAATTACACACTGTAACATCACAAAACCTGAGTATAAATTGAAAAAATTACAGACTGTAACATCACAAAACCTGACTATACAGTGAAAAAATTACAGACTGTAACATCACAAAACCTGACTATACAGTGAAAATATTACAGACTGTAATCTAATCAATTGGGCTGTTACTATTCCCGTGTTACAGACACGTACTATTCCTCTCATTATCATCTCAGTGGAGTAGTTGGCACTCACCGACATTTTCCTTGGCCATGGATTCTACTTCATGGGAAACCCATAAAAAGGGGTCTAGACTCCTCATATTCTTACCTGTTGCTTCTGTACATGGGAAATCCCTGTGAACAAGGCTGCCGCTCATCCACCTGGAAGATACTACGTATAAAAAAACTCAGACATACATACCTGACAGCGGTTTTACTTGAATTTAAAATGAAGTAAATATAACGTATACTCAAAAGGAATAACTGCTCTCTGACAGTCACGGACATGCTGGCCCCGACGTGTCACGCGTTATTCGACACCCAAAACCGCGTTTTGGGTATGGAAGTGGTTTTCTGATTGGGCCATGAAACTAGAGTTGGAATGAGGTTAGTTTGGAGGGCAGACTGGTTATTATTATATTAATGTGAATTGAAAATTATTGTGATAAGCGGGTTCAGTAAGTTACTGCACTGATTTTTGTCAGCAACATTTTTTTTTTATCTTTATGGTTGGAGTTGGGATTCATTTCTCTTAATTTAGTATTTAAGTTTGATTGATCAAGAGGATTGGATTGATCAGGTTTAACTTTATATGGTAAATTTATCTCTGGTTACTGATTATGCTTCAAATTTCTGTATTGAATATCTTTGGTAATTTGCATTGAATATCGTGATCTCCTCTTGAATTAAAAATATATGCACGTGTCATTAACTACGCTATCCCACGGAGATAACAAGTATATCCACTTATTACCTCATGTCTTTCCATTCAAGATTAACTTATAAATATAATTTATAATACACAAAATTATTAAGGACTCCTAAATAAAATGGATGGTTATCCAACCTCCTTACTCTTAAAAGTTTCAAATTGAAGACCAAAGCATGCCAAATGGGCTCTGAATGCTTAGTGGTGTGGAGGTTTTCACTGTCCATGAAAAGTACAACTCCAGTGCTGACATTGCTACTCCATTACTCTCAGGGAAATCAGAAGGGCTTAACCTGAAAAGTACAATCCCAGTGGTGACCTTGCTACTACACTCTCAGGGAAATCAGAGGGGATTAGCCTGAATCTCTTTTAGTGTCCAATCTCAATAATAAATACAACCTTGATAATAAAATAATCAGCTTTAAACCAATAATTAAAAAACTCCCAATTTAACCTCGACTGCCACCGATTTAAATGACGGAGCTGATTTAAATTTTACAGTCCGTTGGTTGTGAAATTGAGTACTGTGACAGCGAAAAGAAATGTATATAAAATATCCAATTGTACAGTGTTACTGACATTCACTGAGGTCAACATACACAGCGAGTAGTGTGAAGGCTTTTAAGAGGAGGAAGATGGGAAGGTAAAAGAAGTGATTGAGGTATATACAATGTGTAGTGAAAAGGTTGGTTTGACAATGCGGGATAAACAATGCGTATGTCATGATATAGCCAGCCTAGCAGCAGGAGCTGCTTAAAAGCCGTATCGGGCAGGCATTTCTGGGTGGCGAGTTCGAGTCTCTTTGTCTCTCTTTCACAATGCTGCATCTGGGCATTGTTGGCTGGGTTTCTTGGCATTTGGGTCTCCTCCTCTTGTTGGTATTGGGGTCACAGTCTTCTGTGTCGGCTGCTCATGGAGGGAGGGGATTGTTATCGGATTCAGAGATCATACGCAGGCAGCTGTTGGCCTTAGAACGTGACAATGATTTGGAGTTCTTGGGGGCTAAAGTAAAGGTCGACCCCAGTTTGAGTTTTCCGAATCCGAGGCTCATGAATGCCTACATTGCTCTACAGGCATGGAAGGCTGCTATTTTTAGCGATCCTTCTAATGTGACTGGAAGCTGGGTGGGAGCCAACGTTTGCAACTACAATGGCGTCTTCTGCGCCCCTGCTTTGAATGATTCTGGGATCAATGTTGTGGCTGGGATTGATCTGAATCATGCGGATATTGCTGGCTATCTCCCTGAGGAGCTTGGGTTACTTACAGACCTTGCATTGTTTCATATCAACACCAACAGGTTCTGTGGTATCGTGCCTCGCAGTTTCAGAAAGCTGAGGCTGTTATTCGAGCTGGATATCAGCAATAACAGATTTGTTGGGGCGTTTCCAAATGTGGTCCTGTCACTGCCCTCGTTGAAGTATTTGGACATCAGGTTCAATGAGTTTGAAGGGGGGCTGCCTTCCCAGCTCTTCGACAAGGATCTGGATGCTATATTTGTCAACAACAATAGGTTCCATTTCGAGATCCCATCCAATCTGGGGAACTCTCCTGTCTCTGTCATCGTCTTTGCCAACAATAACTTGAGGGGATGCCTGCCTTCCAGCATTGGCAAGATGGCTGGGACTCTGAATGAGATCATCGTGCTCAACAACAATCTCACGGCCTGCCTGCCTCCTGAAATCGGGAAGCTGAAGAACCTGACGGTCTTCGATGCGAGCTTCAATAAGTTCGTTGGGTCTCTGCCCAACAGCATTGGGGGGATGGTGAGCTTGGAGCAGCTGGACGTTGCCGACAACATGTTTTCTGGTTCGATTCCTCGCACCATCTGCGCGCTCCCCAGCCTGATGAACTTCACATATTCCTTCAACTTCTTCACAGGGGAGGCGCCCAATTGCCTGGCTCTGCCCAATAGAGGAGCTGTGTTCAATGACCGGGCTAACTGCATTCCTGGTAGGCCTGCTCAGCGTTCTTTTCGTCAATGCGCTTCGTTCCTTTCTCGTCATGTTTCTTGTTCTTCGTTTAAGTGCAATCCGGTTGTTGTTTCTCCTAGGCCTGCATTGCCACCCCCAACATCCCCATCACCAGCAGCGCCATTTAAGCCATCGCCTGAGCAAAGACCTCCATCTCCACCCCTACCACCTCAACCTCTGCCATCTCCAACACCTCCATCGCCTATACATCCATCTCCTCCTGCCGTGCCTGTTTCGCCGGCGCCATCGCCTCAGGAGGGAGTATCTCCTGTACATGTTTTCCCTCCTNTTTACTACAGCGCTCCACCACTACCTTCGTCATCTCTGCCCCCTGTCCACTACATCCCTCCTCCACCACCTTATTCATCATATCCACAACCAGGTAAGTACACCGCTCCACCACCACCTGTTTACGACACTCCACCTTTGCCATCTCCTGAACCGGTTCATTATAATGCTCCACCACCACCCTCGCCGCCTCCGCCACCTGTTCACTACACTGCCCCCCCACCGCCTTCACCATCTCCAGAACCAGTTCATTATACTGCTCCACCACCTCCTCAACCTGTTTCTTCTCCCCCTCCATGTGCTGATGAAATGCCACCAACTCCTCCTGCGCCTTCGTCCCTTCCATTACCATCTCCTACAAATCCACTCCCTCCTATCTTTGACAATACACCGCTTCCTCCAACTCTTGGGTTCACATATAAATCTCCTCCTCCCCCTTCAATATATTGAAAATTTTGAGACGCCTATCAGGGAACATACTATTTTTCCAGCTTCCCTTCCATCTCGTCTGGTTCCTTGAAAGGAATAGCTTTTTTTGAAGGTTTTAAGTGCTGATAAAAATATGGCGAAGGTGATTCCCTTGTCACCAGCAGCAATTGATAAATTTTTCATAAATTATACCAATGGCTACCAGCCTACCCCTTGCATTAGTATTGAGGCGTGATCTGGGTACATAAATGGTTGGGGAGAAGGATCTTTCAGCAATCTTTGATTATTCCGGATATCGTAGACAACGATTTTTGAGCAAGTTACATTCGTTGCTCATGCTATCGACGATATGAATAAACATGCAACAGGAGATGTTATTATGGTTTCTTTAAGTGGATGTCAGTCTGTATTGTTACCATACATGAATGTGGTATACATTTGTATGTACTCATCCACTGTCTATAAGATGTTTGTCTGGAGAGCAGAGTGTATGATCATTCACTTGATTTCAAGTTCATTCTTTTAAGATTGGTGCTACTAATGCAGTAATAGGAATTCATTTATTTAAATTATGGTATGTGCTCAAGTTGATCAATATTGATAGAGGGGACTCTCTGTTTTTCAACGTGATACTTATTTAGTCTGACATCTATTGTCTTGGATACTAGCAGCGTGTCTGTATGAAGGCTTTACTCTGAAATGGTTTCTTTGTGGGATGTGAATCTATTTTCAAATTTGTGATCAATTATACTGCTGGAAATTGTTGTTAGCCAGAGATCTTGTCAAATGCTCTTAGATGTTATTAAGGGTTTACCATTACTGTTTTTGGTGTTCCTAGCCTAAGAAAATGTTGCAATGCAAAAGTTTTTGGCAACAATCTCGTTCATGAAAGCCTAGAGTTGGATAATTATTCTTTAATTATGTTTGAACAACTTTTTCTATGAACAATGCAAGTGCAAGACTTGAATTTTTTTTCCAGAAACAGCAACAATTGAATTGAAGACTACTGCAATTATGATTTTATGGAGGCAAGCCTATCGCAGAATTCAGGCATAAAGACGTATGTTTGAAGTGGAAGTTCCTTTTCAAACTCTGAAAGTAGATCGAAGTATTATTCAAAGCCAATGTATTTTGGAGTACTAGCATTTCAAAACCTGTTTTAATGTTTCTCAGCTAATTCTATAATCGATCAATGTAGGCATTGACAATATTTGTAATAAGAAATTTGAATGGCTTTCTCAATTAAAGCTAAGGTGCTTGCATCTTTATGAAAGGTAGCCATTTTTTTTGGAGAGAAATGCAACACTTTTATCCTGTTTCAGAGATGATAATACCTGTTTTTTATGAATTCGTGCAATCCCGGTGTTGATAATATTATATGGTTTAGTGGCAGTCTATTGAATAAATGAAGCTGAGATAGTTTGTCTCTCTTTGAGATTCGAGATAGTTTGTCTTTCTTTGAGATTCTACATATTCGAGATAGTTCGTCTTTCTTTGAGATTCTACATGGTATCCACCACATCGACATTAATCTGTTTATTGCCTTTGACAAGATCTTGATATTTAATGAGAGATAGAGTTGCTCTGTATATTCATATATATTGATTCAGTTCCGAGTGGGTTACATTTTTACAATTAAAAGAAGACTACCTCAAAAAAAATATTCAAGATACCATGCACGCTGGTTCAAGCACTGTTCCAAAAGCTCAGAATTTAATCCAAGTTGTGCCAATTTATAAAACAAAGAGTTGGGAACGGATTAGTTTGCGAAGTCAAAAAAATTAGGAATTTTCTCATCTCAATTTAATTGCACCCTCAATGCAAGTTGTCTGGGCATTGAGCCAGTGTACTCATCCAAGGGCCATACTCACTACTGATAGTCACAAGTATAACATGTAATGTTCCTGACTTGACTAGTTTAGGAAACGCTGTTAATGTGTGTGTAGGATCAAAGGTTTACAGCATATAAATGATCATACAAATAATAAATGCGACAAAGGACTGCAAGTTTGTATTATGATATCTCTGTGGATTACAAAATGGCTGAATGTCGCTGAATAACTGACAATACTCGACTAGATCAACATACAAAGGATCTTAGTTGGAATATAAATAAGCAACTGCGATTGAATAAAATAACAACACTCGGCTAGATCAAAAGACAAAAGGATCTTAGCCGGAATACAAATAAGCAACTAAAAGATAATACTTGGAATATGGGAGCACTGAAGAATGATGGAAGACTTGGATGATCTTTCCGGTGACTAGGGTGTCTTTCAACACTGAAATCAGCCAACTGGTGTCTTCCTCTTGGAATACATTGAACTATCTCTCCTGAGATGAGCCTCTTCTAATGACAAGTCATAATCTGCATAATGATGAATTAGGTCGCTGATCCTTCCTTTATAGCTTTCCAAAACCCTAAATCATGTTGAAACCCTAAATCACTGCTGAAACCCTAATTCATTGTTGACTTCTATTTTTAGCTCATAATGACTTAAAAACGCTGTTAACTCTTGTTAGCTCAATGTCACTTTTCGAATATAACACCTGTGACTGGAGTGACTTCTAGTAACTCTGTTTACCCCTCTTTGGCCCTGGCTATAGTCTAACGGGGTGGTTTAGACCATTAAGCCTTCTCTTCTGGAGCTCCTATTTGGAAAGGAACATTACATAACAACTATGGTTTTGAGGTTGAGATTGTTAAAAGAGTTCTTCATTTCAGTTTCATCAGTTCATCTAAGCAAAAACATACATCTTGAGTATGCTGTGAAACTGGTGGTAACTTGTCGCCTTGTTTAGGACGCTTCTTGCTTGCATGCATCAGACCTTGACTGTGAGGTATTTTGAATATTTTTCAGATCTATTTGGTTGGCATCCAGCTTGCTATCTTTAACCATTTGACTAAATGTTATATCACATCCCAATCAAAATGCTAAATGATATATCACATCCCAATCAAAGTGCTCTGAATGGTGGTTGGACCATCAACTTTCAAAGTGAACATACCTTCTAATGTGCTGGTCATTCGATTTCTTATCTCAACAGCTGGAAGTTAAAATAGATAGATAAGTGGATGGATACGTAGTGTATCTTCTAATGTGCTGGACTTTCAAACTCCTATCTCAACAGCTGGAAGTTAAAATAGATAGATAAGTAGATTCAAACTCCTATCTCAACAGCTGGAAGTTAAAATAGATAGATAAGTAGATGGATACGTAGTGCTCCGAAAGGCCTAACTAAACTCTGGGAGGATGGATGCATTCTAATGTACCCAGTGCAAAAGGGCATGCCAAGGACACTTTTAAGAGCAGGTCCTGTGATTCGCCTAGACCATACATTGACATCTGCATCCCTGCCTTCACAAAAGTCTAAAGGGTGGACTGCCTACACAGTAACTTGTCAACTTCACAGAATGCAGAAGGCAACAATGATGAGATGTATACATTGAMATCTGCATCCCTGCCTTCACAAAAGTCTAAAGGGTGGACTGCCTACACAGTAACTTGTCAACTTCACAGAATGCAGAAGGCAACAATGATGAGATGTGGGAATAGGCTAATCTTGTAGCAAATTGAATGCCTTTTCTGGTGCATTTCTGTTATAAATTTGGTTGAAATTTTTGAATGGCAGGTCTGGATTGCAGCAATTGCAATATGCTGTTGCCGAAATGGAAATGCGGCAGGGAAATCTATTTGCAACTTTAAAATTTGCAAAATTGCAGATTATCATTGCGGAACAGTTTTGTCCAACTGAAAATGCAACAAGAAATGCCGAAATATGCGGAAATGCAGCAGGCAAATTTATTTGCAACCTTAAAATTTGCAAAATTACAATTTTTCATTACTGAAATTGACCATTAAGTTTTCAACAGAATGTATGTATAGTTTGCTATAAGATTAAATGACTCTATAAGATGTGCACATTCTCTCCAACTAAATGTTACATCCATCAAACAAAACCCCAAATATTGACTAATGAAGTTTACGACAAAACCCCAATATTGACCAATGAAGTTTACGAAGCACAGGGTGTATATTGAATGGTGATTTGGAAGTTTGCAGGCTTGGTAGTTTGCTCCATGGGGTTTTATTGTTTTCATTCATATATGGTTAAATTAGTGACCTGGTTTTTTTGACATTCAGGTATTGTTAAATTAGTTAGATTGGTTTATATTAATTTGTAGGGGAATTAGTTAATATAAATTTATTTTAATTTTATATTTATTTAATTTAAAATAGATAAAGTTTTTTCAAACTGCAAATGTATTTAAGAAAGGAATACAAATCTCTTTCAAACGCAAATCTCTAAATTAAGATGAATGTATGTGAAAGTCAACTTGAGTTATTACGAAGACAAAATAGTGAATATATCTCTTGAAGGGTCTGATAGCAACTAACTTCTCCCAGTCCAACAACTAATAAATGCAATATTTACAAATACGAGGGAGGGCATTTTCTTGCAGAGTTATTTGTGTATCCTTGAAACAAGAGATTTAGGTATTTAGGTTGGCATGCATATAGACGTGATTCATTCAATCAATCAATCCAGTCACATTGGCAGCTGCAGGGCAGCATGTGCTTGCTTGTCTCTGACACTTTGTAATGCTGTCCTTATCCACTTTAATAATAAATCTGGTGATTGTAATGTTGGGTTAGAGCCCACAGAATTTTGAATGCTAGGGGTTGTTTTGCACGTCCAACACAATAAAAGTGAGGGGCACACATTTCAAAATCATATTTTATTTGTTCTGGTTTGGCTGAACAGCTGTTGAGCCTCTTGGGCCCCCTTTCCCATGGCCATCTCAGGTATTGGGTTACCAACTTACCATGTTTGTGGGACACCCTATCTATCCATGACTTGCATGCACATCCACATCCACATCATGAGTTGAATTTTGGCCTCCTCCCACTGTACTCTTAGTTGTCCACAAAGCTGTTTATGTGTACTCTTAGCTGTTCCCTTTGTACACATTTTATGTCGGATAGCTTGTGTTCTCATGCAAAGTTTGTACACATTTAAAGTTATGTCGGATAACTTGTATTCTCATGGAAAGTTGAAAATCGAAACAGCCAATATGTACGCAATCACATTTAATTTTATAACTTGAATGCCACATCACTGATTGCATATAATGTTATAACTCCTTGGAGTAAAACCCAACCCAGAGAAGGTTACGTATAAACATGTGGTTTTGAAGATTGACATTCCAGCTATATATTTTCTAATTATTTTATGTTTTTGTTTTTTTCATTTGAATTTGGTGATAGAAATTGGTATGAAATTACAATTTTTTTGTTATTTAAATTGTATTTTTTAATGTATAAATGGATTCAGTTTGTTGAAATTTTTTTGGGGCATTCTAATTATATAGAATTAACCACTCAAATTTGCATATCCAATAATTTCTCGTCCAATTTTAAGTAAATATCACTGGAAAATAAAAACAAAAACTTAAAACAATTAGACTATGCATAAATATAAAAGGTGCCAATCTTAGTGGAGGATATAATGTTTGTAAAACGTTGACTTATTAATAACATAGGTTGACCAAAATTATATCATCAAGATATAATGTCAATTAGGTGTAGCTTAGATAGTTTTGAGGAATGTTATTCTTAAAAGTTAAAACTCATAATGAATAAGTTGTAATGGCTTAAAGCTATATATATCGAAAAATATTTTGAATAGCTATCTAGAAGATGGAAAAAATCCCTTGGTTATTTATCTTTTATCTTTTCGTGGGCCAAAATTATATCATAACTTATGGCGAAAATTAAATCTTAACGATATCAATATTTATTCAAATTATTATTCGTCGCAGAGTGTTTGAGGGTTTATCATGGGTTCTTAGAGCGACAACGAGCTAACTTAGGCTGAAGTCCTTGACTTCAGTGTCCATTTCTTTCTACTTTACTTTGCCGTGTGGCGTCGTCCTCTGCCTTCCAAGCTTTTTTCTTGTTGGTAAATATTGATATTCTTTAGAAGACAAATGCATCGCTGTAAGGCCTTTTTCTATAATATGCAAGCGTAAGTGTTGGGTGGAAAGGCAAATTAAGTAGTTTGAATATTTTTTAGTTTAAATATTTTTTTTTTAAGTATATTTTTCTATAAGTTTTTTATAAAATTTAGTAAGAAATTTAGAAAATTGTAGATTTCAATGGTTGAGATTATATATTGTAGGTGTTTTGCATGTTTTTAAGGGCGTTGAGTTTATCTGTACATTCAAAAACAAGATTTAAACAATTTAAAATTGTGATTTTGTCAACAATTGTGTTGCCCGAGTCCAATTGGAAAGTAAAAAAGGTAGAAAGTTTAGATTACGCCAAGGCAAATGAAAGGAAGCTGAGGTGCAAGAATACACTTTCTACACTAATCCATGATTGATTAATTGATTTTAATGATGTTCACTAGACTGAACAACCTAAGGGACCAAGAGAATAACAACTCTAACTCAGCTTCACACTCTTTTCGATGTTGGATCTTGTGCTGTGACTAGAACACTAGCAATATGGTTGATCTTATCCTCGTCAAATAGTTGGTGCATGTTGTCGACCTTTAAGTTGTTTTCATACAGATTGCAAATATCCTCGTAGAGTGCACTCTTAGGCTGCACTTTCCATGACAAAGTGCCACTTTGTTTCCACCACATCCTTATTGCATAATATTCAAGTTCTCTCCTACCAAACTTTTTTGGGTACCCTCCATCGACCGGTCTTACATCTAAGGTGATGTGAACCTGTCCTCAATTGTTCAACTAACAACCTTGTTGTTCCTTTAATAGCTGCCGCTAAATATGTTTTTTCACTATGATCACGATTTGGATTAAACTCCTTGATGTAGTATGCTTTTTGACACCCACTGTGATTGGTCCACATGGCAGTCTGTGATTGGTCCAACTGAAAAGTCCCTGTTTCAACTAAAAGAATTTCATAGGGGACTGTGGTTTTAACTTTGAGATTGCTATTAATTAATTGCTTCTGAATTCTTTCTAGCTGTCTTCAACTGCAAGTTGACATGCCCCTTCTCCATATTTCACAGCCATAAAGAACAACAGGCACAACCAACAAACCAAAGAGGGGTTTTTTGGTTTTCCAATCTCAAAGTTCAAATTGAAAATAAAACAGTTGCAAAAACATAAAATAAACAAAAATCATTAACAACACAATATCCTGGGGAAAATAAACCCCACTCTAAAGCATATTATGTTTATTCAACAACTAAAAGGTTACAATATGTCTTTGTGCTCTCAATAAAAGTGTTCAGCAGGGTCATAATCCTGGAGAAAATTCTACAGTATAATAGTAAGCTAAAGCTTACTCTGTATCATTTCCTCCACCCTAACACTCAAATAAATAGGCATAGTAAAACCATAAACCATTTATGATTTACCATATCTGCATATTGTAAACCGCCAACAGATTATTTCTTGTCACTACTCTCTGCCACAAGTACTCTCTTCTATAGCTCTGTTCTACTACAGCTCTGCATTATTCCTGCAGCAGTCTCTCCTATAGCTCTGTTCTACTACAGCTCTGCATTATTCATGCAGCAGTGCTGGATTTATTCCTGATCCATCTCTCTACTGCAAGGTACATGACACATCTGTCTCAACAGTGAATGCATCAACCACTTAGGTGTCGTTATGCCATTGAGAGCGAGAGCCCAAGGATGTAATGTGTTTATTATCTGTGTAGGTCTCCATTCGGAGGTCTTTAAGAGCTTCTACCTTCTCGGGGGGTGAAGCCCTAGATCACTCGGAGCGAGCTTGCTCGTCGTTGGTTGAGCATCATATAATTAATGACACTAGACTTTGGCATCCAAGGCTAAAGAAGGGCCTCAAGAGAAAGCCTACCTGTTCGACAAAGCGTTCCCAAATTCCTGAATCGATCATTCCGGAATGGTAGCAATCTTCGCTGCTTTTTCCAGTAAGTAGAGCAAATCTTTTCTTTGCAAGCTTGTATAGAGATGTTGGTTTACGAGTGGCTCATCTCATCATAAGTTTTACAAACGTACTTGGGAAAAAAAGTTAGGGAGAAAGAAGAAGTACTACATTGAAGAGTTTAACCCCACTCATAACCATCAGCAAAAGGTGTACATAGGGGCCAATATTTTTTGGAGATCTAAAATTCTTATTGCTCAATTAAGGACTAATTCTCATCAACTCCGTTGTGAAACAGGGCGCTGGAAAAGGTCAAAAGAAAGGTGGGAAGAAAGAGTATGTATTTTGTGCTCATCCGGAAAAGTGGAAACAGAAAAACATTTCATTTTAGAATGTGAGGCCCTCAAAGACAGCGGGGAAAATTATGCAGGTATTCTGGCAGCTAATTCTTGGGATAATCTATTCAGCAAAGAGTTTGTTGAGAAGCTGGGAGCGATTATTGTAAAACTTCACAGGAAAAGGGCCGAATACAAAAGCCAGATGGGAAAACAATCTGTCCCATAGGCTATTTTTAGCCTCGTGGACGTTAAAAATACTTTCTTTCTTTCTTTCATGTGCTACAGAGATAGAAAAATCCACCATTTTTCACATGAACCAAGTGTGTGTTTCGCTTTCATGACAATCTAAAGTTAATGCAGTTTGAGTATTAGGGATAGGTGCTGTCTAACTGTTCTAAGTATTGGTTTTTTAGTTGAAATTTGGTGATATAAATTTGTACAAAATTATAATTTTCTGTTGTTTAAAATCTTTTGAATACAGAAATAAATAGATTTAGCATGCTGAAAACTGCTGGGATTAAATAGATTTAGCATGCTGAAAACTGCTGGGATACTCGAATTATACAGAATATAGAACTCAAATCTGCAGATCCAACAATTTCTCAGCAAATATCCCCAAAAAATATTATAAAAAAAAATTAAAACTTAAAAGGATTAAACTACTGCTTAAAGATATATCTTCTTCCTTACACTATTCCTTGACTTCTAAATCCACAGGGGTTTGTAGTCCTTCTCGTGACTGTTGTCACCTATGGAGACCCCCAGCTAGGGAAGAGTGCATTTGCCCCCAAGTTTTGAAAGAACTTGCCTTCAGCTGTTCGCTTTCATTTTCTTCGGATCTTCCATGAAGTTTGCTTTCACCACATTCGCAAAGTTGCTTTTGGGCATTTTCTAATGATTACCTTCAAAAGTTTCCCAATGATTTCGAGACTTTTCAAAAGTCCACACCTTAGTGGTTAAAGGTCTCCAAAACTTTCGGGCTCTTTTGCATCTTCCAAAGAGCACGCCTCGTTTTGGGAGCAAACCAAAACTTTCGAAGGTTCCCAAAAGAGTTCGGGGCTTTTTGGAAGTTTTAGCATTGAAAAGACCATGAAAGTTATCAAATTGTTCTAACTTTTAGACCCCCTTTGTGATGAGAATATTTTTTTTATGGTTTCAAAGCACAAGTTGTCAAAAGCCTCGAAAGCCTTTGGGCTAAATCAAATCTTTGAATTTTTAGTCTTTCCTCAAAAGCATCAGGATGTTTCATAAGTTTGTTTTCAGAGTTTTTATTAGTTGAGATTCTCTAAAAAGCATCGGGATGTTTCATAAGTTTGCTTTTAGAGCCTTTTTGTTGAGACCTTTTGGGATGGTTTTAAAGTGCTAAGTTGCAAAAGGTCTCAAAAGCCTTTGAAGTAGTTACTAACTTCGAATTTTAAGTGTTCTTTAAAAAACATTGGGTTGCTTTATAAATTTTCAACTATTGAGATTTTTTGATAGTTCTAGTTGTAAAAAGCCCTAAAATTATCAAGACTCTTAAAAAGTTCTAGTTGCAAAAACAATGGAAACAATTCAGACTCTTTGAAAGTTATCCCTCGAAGACATGCTCATTCCAAGAGTCCTTGACACTTTTATGAACTTCAAACTTTTGTTATGCATCAAAAAGCCATCGAGAGGTTTCAAATGTTAAATTTTTGATTCATCTTGATAATATTCCATTGCCTTTCAACCAAGTCACATTCCAATTTTCTTGAAAAATACTATTGGGGGTATTTTGAATTGTGCATCCAAGTTCAAATAAGCCCCGAAATCCATTTAACAGTGGCCATCACACGCTTGGATCATGCGTGTTCACTCAACAAAGCATGAAAAGAAAAGGAGAGGTGAAACTATAGACATAAAAAATTGCATGAATCATAGAAGCAAATGTTAGCACTAGTAGAAGAAAGAGTCACAAAAAAACCTTAGAGAGTTCCACCTTAGGTGATTCCCCCTCTCGCTCAGAAGCCATTTGGTTAGGGAGTACCTTCTTAGCCACCTATAGTGGTATCTTCATCTCAAGTAGAGCCACCTTCCCAAGTCAAAAGAAGAAATAGTGCTAGGGAAGAAAGACAATTGAAACGATAAGCAACCCTTTTCGATGAGACTTTACACATGTGCCCCTAATTTTGTGGGATTAAGGAAGAGTGGCGACCCCAAAAGAAAAAATTAAGCCCCAAGTAAAAAGGGGATCAAGTAGTAAGAAACATGTTCATTGACATCTGTACAAGCTTCCATTGATGGTAGAATAAAGCATCGAGAGTATTGACACTGCGAGGTTACTGGAATTTTGAGAGAGAGTTAATCCCTGTCATTTTGTATTGTTTTGTTGATTCCATGTTGGGAGCATTAGTCACATTGTTTTTTCTTTCTTTCTTTTCTCATTCTCTCCTCCTTTGTAAGCATCATCGTGACCTCCATATTTTTAGAAGGAAACAATAAAGGGTCCAAGACAATGATTTTATAGTTCCAACCCATGGTGCTCTCATTGTATTTGAAAGCATTGTTGTATTTATTTTGTAAATTATCAAGACCGAGGCACATTGCCACTGGTGAAGTAATAATTCAAGCAAGTTRTTCATGTGTTCTTGCAATTCGTGGCTTATTTTCCGTGTGGAATGAATTGATGGATCTACACTTTGCCTTGCCCATTTGGTTTCCAATRTTGAATGGATTTGTTAAATGAGAAAGTAGTGTGCTGCTTTTTCTTGTGATGCATTTCCTTTTTTCTAGCACTATGTMTTATGAACTAAGAAGCATGATTAAGGCACCTTTTTGCATTAARTTAATGAACTCTACTTTTAACCATCTCTAAGTGTTTTTCCCTTTCACCCCCTATAAAACAAACATAAATCATCATAGTTGTAGGCACTATTTTCATAATCCATTTAWCTATGTAACAWATCTAGTCGAGTCTTCATTGAAAAAGTTGTTCTAGGGTGATAGACTAGCACAKATAACTTAAAGATAAATRAGGGTACCACCCCCCTAGCTCAAGAAYTGACTTGAAGGCTTAAAGTGACACAAAAATGTGCTCTTATGCACCATGCCTTAGTGTTGAGACCGTGYGAGAGAAGGGAAAAACCTAGGGGGCAACATGGTCCTTGTCTTTGGTAAGCTATAAACATCTTATACTTGTAATATTTGTTATATTCTTCCTTTTTGTTTCAATAATGTCAAAAGACAATGCTTGTAATTATATCTTGTATTACATTTGCAAATTGTTGAGTGGGTGCAAGGGGACATAATGTATGTTGTATTTGTGGTAACCCAATGTATATAATACAACAAGTCTTCAATATTATTGGCAATGGTAATGAGCTCAACAATTGGACCCCTTTGTAGGTCAAGAATATGACATGGATGCCAAGTGATGTTTTGGGTTATAATGTGGTAAGTTGTAATCATAATAGATATAATTAATAGAATATAGAGAAGCGAGGTGTAATTTACACTTTAGGTGGGGTGGGATCAAGGCTATTTATCTAACTCTTTTCCCATTGTGAATCTATGGTATTCCATACTCAAGAAATCATTTGTAAAATGTTAAAATTTGTAGCACAAATTTAAAGAGAATTCACTTACTTACTAAATGCAAGGAATTAATGTAGATGAAGAGAAAGAGGAAGATGTATAAAGTGTTTGTTACTTGTTATTGAACTTTGCAAGCCTTATCACATATAACTATAGAATAAATCCTTTTGATTTGAACCTTGATCGAGATTTGGGATGCCCATGCTCGTTTTTGTTACAAAACGAGGTTTGTATGGTAGAATTTGATTAAGTTGCAACAAAAGGCACACTTGATAACTTGTTTTAGGAATGAAAATTTTCATCGAATAAGTGGAATGATCGAGGCTTTGTTTAAGAATTTAAATCTTTTTCCGTACATATTGTACAATACATTATTCTATCTCTCACTTCCATTGTAGCTAGCATCATTGCAATACCCATCATTTTGACTCTAGCCAACATCACTTTTGTACCCTTTGCTCAACTGTAGCCACCACCGCCACAATTGCCTCCAGAATCACCTCCACTAAAGTGAAGACCCCTAGTTCTTTCATTAACATAGTTAACATGAACAAGACACCCTTGATGTTCCTCAAAAGGGATTGATAATGGTGCAAAAATAGAACGAATTGTTAAATTATCGATATATTTTTATTTTTAATAGGCTAAGTTTTGGATGTACGGAGCGATTGCGACATTTAGACTAGTATTGTTTAGTTTTATAACTGTTTAGTACATATATACACTAATCTATCTTTGTTACTTTATATATCAATAAAATTTTCTATTCAAATATCTTCAATTCGTTGCGTGTTCGCTACAATATTGAGTAGAGTGTCTTATTTTAACTATGGTAAAATTTAACTTACATACTATATACCTCTATCTTTCATTAACAATTGTGCATTTTTTAATGTTTTAATATATTTTCTATATATTTCATTGACTTATTTATTGCAACTTCACATTTTATCATTAAGTTTACATAAATTAGGTATTCTCGCCATTATTAATTTAATGGAATATTTATTTCCAAAAATATATGTAGAAAATGTACGGAAAATTTTCCACAATATTTCAAGCATAAGATTAAAGCACCAATTCTAAACTAGCTTCGAGGGAAGGGGGCTCACAACTTTGATAACGTTTAAAAACGCCAAAAACTGTATCGAGCTCCTATCACTAAAGAGACACAACTTGCTCTTGCATGCATGCAACAATTGTGGAGATTAGTTTAATGATATGGTCTCAAGTCCAGTCTTGAGCCTCCCTACTAGTGTGGCAGATTGGAAAACAAATAGAGGTAAAAAATTGATGAACATATGTCATTAGTGTGATCAAAATAAGTGCACATTGGATTGGGAGAATCAAGTAGTGGAGGTAGTTATTTTGACAATAAAAGATAAACAAAGGAAAAAAAGGAAAGCGAAAAGACCAAAATGATATAAGACTTCTTCTTTATTTGAATTTTTTTTACTATGAATTTTTGGGGTTGTTCTTGTCTTCATAGGAGTTGGGTTGGAAATATATCTATTGGATATGTAAAACTAAGATTTTTCCACAAACCCTTGTAAAAATTTCGAGAATTAGAGAGTTAATGCAACTTTTGAAATTTCACCTCAATTGTAAGGTTTCTTGAATCTATTTCCAATGAAATTTCAACCTTATAGCTGAATCTAAAATATTAAATTACAACACCTAATATTTCACTTTTGTCCAACCCAATTCACCAAATAGTCCAAGAAAATAAATGCCGAATAAGTGTACTTCAATGCCAAGAAGTTACAACCCTTAGGGCACACTTCCAAAGCAAATTATAGATTTGAAAATGCATTATTATAACATATGATTACAATAGTAAATATTCCCCTTTACCTTCTAGATATGTGTTAATTCACTTAACTAATTTAGCATAATGTTATGCAAAATCAACAAGCATAACCAGGGTTGAAATCTACTCAATTACGAAGATAACATAATCTGAAAATCAAATATGTAAGTACACAGAATTTGGACAACTGGAAACTTCATAAATATAAATGATGAAGTACAAGTACATACCACAACTTTATCACAAAGCTAGTACAAGTCAATCTCTTCAACATACAAACCCTAGCTAGGGAAACCATGGGAAAACCCCAGCCACTAACTCCTCCTAGCTACTAAATCTCTCTCAACCAAATATGGTCACTCTGCTAAATATCCTCAACAAGCTAGCATCAACACCAACATTTCTCCTTGGCATATACACCAAGATTGTATCTTGCAATCTTCCACACTATCAATCTTGTCTTCCTTAAGGTTTACAAACCCTAGCCATGTTGCATCACACAAGTACATGGCCAAACAACTATAGTGCTAACCTCCAATTTTATATGTTCATCCTAGGGTTTGAGTCCTCAAACCCTAGGCCTTCAACTCTTGCATGAACACAAGCACCAATACCTTCATGGAACACCAAGAATACAATAAT
This sequence comes from Picea sitchensis, assembly GCA_010110895.2. Classification (NCBI taxonomy): domain Eukaryota; kingdom Viridiplantae; phylum Streptophyta; class Pinopsida; order Pinales; family Pinaceae; genus Picea; species Picea sitchensis. The sequence continues at coordinate 148,160 of SNQJ01S0037290.1, forward strand.
CGAATCTTCTTCCAAGCAAGGCATCACACCAAGATTAAGACTCATCAATATAGATTGTCCATGATTTTTCCCTAACCTCCATGCATCCCACGAGAATA
>SNQJ01S0037290.1:151779-172242 GCA_010110895.2 Picea sitchensis
AACACAAGCACCAATACCTTCATGGAACACCAAGAATACAATAATCGAATCTTCTTCCAAGCAAGGCATCACACCAAGATTAAGACTCATCAATATAGATTGTCCATGATTTTTCCCTAACCTCCATGCATCCCACGAGAATAATGCTGCAACACCATGCAAGGTATTGGCTTCATTGTCCATGTCTCTTGCTAGGGTAAAAACCCTAGAGCTACAACAAGAGCCACCAAACAATCCATCATTATCTCCAAGGTCATTTTCTTCTCTAGGGTTTACTTGCATAGCACAAACCCTAGCATCTCCCAAGCATAAACCCTATGATAACATAAGAGAAATCTCTCCAATAATAACTAAGACATCTCTCTTTCTTCTTGTCTTTTCCTAGTTTTTTCTCACGATCCCTACCGTCTTGATCCCTATAAGACGTCTCCAAGACTATTACAAAGAATATAATATGACGATGATAATGATATGATAAATCTCTCTCCTCCCTTTCTATATACAATGGGAGGGAGGCTAATATAAAAGAATGACAAGTGTCCATACAAATAACCAACAAGGAAACCCAACATAGATATCACTCTATAATACGAGGATGCATAAGTGTCATACTAGGGTTTATCCTACCCCCAAAATGAAACACCCTCCAAGCATGGATCTCCTAGGTGATCTCAATACCCCTCCTCTAGGATGGTGTACTTTCTAACAAGTTGTTATTCCAACACTCCTCCATAGTAGTATACAAGAGTCCTCATGCAATGCGCTTCTTCTCTAACTATGTGTCACACATGTCCTCTCATGTGCCCATTGCTCCTCTCATGTGTACCAATGTGGTCACTAAGCTTCAATGCTCCTCCTTGACATATGTGTTTAGGTCCAAAACCAACCTCCATGAAATATGCCCCTCAATCCAAGCATCCTCAAGGTGTATATTACATGGTCCCAAAATCCTAGGGATATGTTCCCTCCTCCTCCTAGGTAGGTACCTCTCCTAATCAAGCAATCAAATCACCCATTGTGTGCACCTAATGGTTTAGTCATCATGCTCATTAGGTGATCCAAAAATCCTTAGATGTCAAATTAGTTCTTAAGCATACATTAACATCCAACCTGATTTGGAAATTGTGATCGTTATGACTATTTACAAATTAACATGTAAATCCTCTTACTTATCCAAAACTTCATTAATTGATAAATAACTTGCATAAGTGAAGATGATGAAATTGAGAGAAATAGAAACAAAAAATAACAAGGCACATTACACAAGTTAATAACGGAGTTCACCCATCTTGGGCTATGTCTTCGGGTCCGCTTCCAAATGAGAGACCACTCTATTGATGCTAAAAAATGCTTGATAAAATGACAACTTCAACTTATGTTTCTGAAATGACCTTTTGATTTTCTACACAAACTCAAGTGTGACAGTCAAAATAAGCTTCACCACCGAAAACTGAATCTTTTGACTATAAGCACTCTATATCTCTCAAAAGACTAAGAACAACATAAAAAAACCAAAATGGAGGAGTTTCTTGGCACCAAATAACACTATAAATGGTTGGGCACTGAGTTTATATAGCGGAGGTCAGGGGTTCAAACCTGCCTGACCACCGTTATGTTTTGGTTGTGGAAATTGAATAAAACTTAAAGAAATATGTTGTCGGTGAATTTTACAAAGGGCGTCGTTGGTGCAACGGTCGAGACGTTTGGGTCGTCGGTCGGAGGTCGCGGGGTCGATCCCGACCGATGTGCTAGCATATGGAATATTTCAATTTAATACAACTTAAATATATAAAACCCTCGTGGCATATTCGATGAGTTCAGTAGCATAGTTGGTTAATGGGTTGGGGCGTCAGCTCGATGGTCGCAGGTTTGATTCCTGTCAGCCTAAATTTTTTTTATGACCTTAAGCCACATTGGCCATTTCAAGTGCGGCCACATGGTAGCCCCTGATTGGTGCATGCCACTGATCATACACCACATTCAACTGCCACGTCATCCAACCGTACACCCAATCATCTACCTAGTTAACATGCCACATCATCATTGTAATGCCGCCTGCCACTTGCCATATCAACGCCATACTTCCACCTATCATCTGTACAGTGCTACAAAATTATGTTTCCTACTGAACCAAGTAATAATTGTTGATCCCAAGCTAAAGAATCACCTCAGAGTGCTCTTTCTGTCTATTGCATTGCCTTCCCAATCTGAGTCTGTATATCCCTGCAACTCTACTCCATCTCCTCCAAGATATCTCAATACATACTCCACTATACCTCTCAAGTACCTGAGCACATGATTTGTTGTGATCAAATGCACCTGCCTTGGATCTACCATGAACTAAATCAAGGTGTTCACAACAAAAAAAAAATATGGTCTGGTGTTGACCAAATACATCAAGGACCTTACCAATTACCTGTATATCCTAGGAACCACCAACTTTGAATCTGAAGTGTCAATCTTCTTCATATTTCTAATCATAGGTGTAGCCATCGGTTTACAATCCTCCATCTTGAATCTCCTCAAGATATTTACTACATACTTCCCTTGTCCAAGGAATATCTCTCCCGATACCTTCCATACCTCTAACCCCAAAAAATAATGCATCAAGCCAATGTCCTTCATCTCGAACTCACTAGCCAAATCTGCTTTTCACCCTGCAATAATCTCCTCTGCACTTGTGAGAAATAAATCATCAATGTACACAACTAAGATGAGAGGATCCTCTCCAACAAGTATGAAGTACAAGTTAAGATCCACCTCACTCTTGGTAAAGCCCATAATCTGCAAGTATCCATCAATCTTGGATACCACGCCCTAGGTGCTTGTTTGAGTCCGTACAAGGATTTATTAAGCCTACACACATGTGAATCCCTCCCATGTACCTCAAAGCCCTGAGGTTTCTCTATGTATACTTCCTCCTCAATGATCACGTCGAGGAACATTGTTTTCACATCCATCTAATGTATCCTCCACTTCATAATTGAAGTAATAGAAATAACAAATTGAATAGATGCATACATGGAGACTGGAGAAAATGTCTCCCCATAGTCCAATCCCTCTTTATAGGAGAACCCTCTCACCACAAACCTCATCTTGAAATTCTCTATGCTACCATCTACACTATGCTTGATCTTGTAGAGCCACTTGGAACTCACAACCAACTTCCCCTCTGATCTCAACACTATGTACCAAACATCATTCCTCATAATAGAGGTGTACTCCTATACCATGGCATCTCACCATACCCATTGATTTGTTGCTTCCTCAAACCTGGAAGGCTCAACATCAATGATTCTACTCATAAGTTCCTTATAGTTCATAAAATTCTTCAGAGGTCTGCGCTCTCTGACCACACTCCCAGGATCCTCATCAACATCCCTCAATGTCTATACTAGCCACCTGGGTCTCCTGATAGGTCTGGAAGGGGCTAACTCCTCCTCTCCACTTGAAGTTTGAACTGCTGACTGTTTCTCATCTTTCAGAGCTTGATTCTCCTCATCCTCCACAACTGTTGATGACTCCTGAGTACTCCTAGATGTTAAGTTCTCCTTGAACTTCACATCTATTCTCACAAATGTATTCCTCTGTGTTGGAATGAATATCCTGTAAGCCTTTGAGATCTCACTATACCCCAAAAATATAGCCTTCTATCCTGAATGCTCCATCTTCGTCCTCTTCTCCACTGGCACATGCATGTAAACCAAAAAACCAAAGATCCTCAAATGTCTTATCTCTCGCTTCACCCCTTAGAATGCCTCATTTGGAGTCTTGTCCCCCAATATCTCGTGAGGAATCATGTTCTGCACATACACCACCATATTACATGCCTCTGCCCATAGAAACATGGGCAACTTTTGATCATGTATCATATCCTTGGTAGAACCGATGATGGACCAATTATTTCTCTTCGCAACCCCATTCTGTTGAGGGTTGTATGAGACTGTTATCTCCCTCTTGATCCTTGATTCCTTGCATAAATACTTGAATTCATTGGAGGTGTACTCTCCTCCATTATCGCACCTTAATAAATTAATCTTCATCCATGTTTCGTTCTCTACCTAAGCCCTGAACTCTCTGAACCGACTGAAGGCCTCATCCTTGGTCTTCATAAAGAAGATCTAGGTTTTCCTGAAAAAATAATCAATAAATGTCACATAGTATGATGATCCCTATAATGATGCTACTGACATCGACCCACTCACATATGAATGGAAAATATCCAAGATTCCCTTGGACCTACTCTTGCTGCTTGGAAAAACAATCTTGGCATTCTTTCCAAGTGCACACCCTCTACACACTCCCTACTTCTCAATATTGAACTCTGGAAGACCTATAACAATATCCCTCAAAATTGGAAATGCCTTGTAGTGTATGTGTCCCAACATCCTGTGCAACAAGTCACATAGGTTGTCACTGTTGTTTACCAAATCCCGACATGATTACCTTGTAACATGTATAAGGCTCTCTCTCTAACCCCAACGACCATTGCGTTTTATAGGATATATTTCTCTGGACGTATGAGTACCTTCCCTCTCTGAAAAGTGATGGAAAAACCCTTGTCCTCCATAACTGAGATTGAAAGCAATTTTTTCTTCAAACTTGGTACATAAAGCACATCATGGGAATCTAACAAACCTCCTCACTCAAGTTGGAACGTAACTATTCCCTCTCCCTTCACTGCATACCTAACATCATCACCAAGCTCCACATGAACCTTTGATTCCTTCTCCGTTAGACTGCTAAATATCTCTTGTGCCTCTGTCATATGACGAGATGCACCACTATCAAAGAACCAAACACTGCTTGTTGTTGTGTTGTAGAAAGGAAAGAAATAATTGAGTAATCCTTCTCAAACTTTGAAAAAAACTCATCAAGCTACATCTCTACTGATGCCATTGTCTACGTATTTTCATTACCATTCTTCTTCTTCTCCGGACACTAGATGCATAATTCCCATTTTCATGACATGAGAAGCACTTTATTTTAATCAAGTCCTTCTTCCCTGGTTGTGATGATCCTCCATCACCGTTACCCTTCTTACTAGAACTCTTTCCTTTTCCCTTCCTTGTCTTACTAACAAGGGCCAAGTTCTCTCCACTACCTCCTTGCTTGTTGCCTTTAGACTCTTCCCGAGTCTCTTCCTGGATGCAATCGTCCCAAAGGCCTTGCCAATATGGGATATTCTCTTGAGCAAAAACTCCTTTGATAAATGGTTCCCATGACTTGGGAAGACCATTCAATGCCACATTCACAAGCTCTACGTCCTTTGTTTTCTCCCCTATGGCTGCAATTTGATCACGCACCTGTGTGATCCTCATGAGATAGTTGTTAACATGATCTAATCTAGACATCTGAACCGATCTGAGTTTATTCCTGAAGGCCATCTTCCTATTCATGTTCTTTCTTTGGAATAAACTTACCAAGGCATCAAACATCTCTTTGGTCATCTTCTTCTCATTTAGGTGAGGGATTATATGATCCTTCAAAGAATCTAGGAGGACTCTTTCTTCTTTGATATCCTTCTTGTTATGTGAATCTAAATGTGCCATATATGTCGGTGGATTAACTGCTTTATCCAGTAACTACCAAAGGTCACACTCCTTCAGTGCCAAAGTAACTCTTGCTTTCCAAGATAGGAAGTTGGATGCTCCATAGAATCTGTCTTCAACTCTCAATGATGTCACTGCCATCCCTAAGACCCGATGAGCTACCCTGGAAATAACCTGCTGCTGGAAAACTTCCCCTGTACTGATTTGGCTTCCCTTCGAAGCATGATATCGGATACGATGTTGAAATTCTTACTCCAACACCTAGGTACTTTGTTATCTAGTGATTTCCTTATTGCAATTAGATTATCAACTCACAAAACAATAATACACTACTGAAATATTCAACTCAATATCATGCAGTGGAAGCATAAACTAGGAAACCAAATCAACTATACATGAACACCGATATTTTGGGTAGATATCGATGGAAAAATACCCAAGGGAAAACTAGTGTTGAGAATGATTTATTGTGATAAAATCAGGGCTCCCATAACATGGATAATGGCCCACTGAGAGAAATACAACTTCATACTAACCTGGAAAGGTTTGACCTATTGTATGACCGTTTTGGCATGCTTCCTGAGAAATATGCCACTTTCCCTTCTGTGACCGATGGATATCTGTGAATGTCCCTTCTATGACCCGTAAATATCCACAACTGTCTAAACTATGACCTGCGGATATGTACAGAAAGTCCATACGAAAATCTCTGTACGGTCTGACTCTCCTGTGGCTTCGTTTGACTAAAATCCACCTACATATGCCTATGTTCTCTCTTATCTTTGACCTGTATGATCTCTAGATGAAATTCCTTCTTCACCTATCCAAGATATTGAACCACAATCCTTCGTGATCTAATACTCTTTGTGTCAACTCTCTGAACACAACTCCTGATCACGTGTCTTTCTCCTTCACCTTAGCCTCGCTTTTATACTCGTGAGTTACAATCTATTTCTAATCTCAAAAGTGATCTACGGTTGAGATTAATTCTCACGCTCACTTGAGATTTAAATTATATGCTGCATGCTAAGTACTTTTAGCATGTTTCTTAAATAACTTTATTAACTAATTACATAATTAATTAATAAAATCAATTTACTTTAATAATTCATTTAATTAAAGTAAATTCAAGAGTAGAAGGATTTGGATGATTTCCATATGTCTAGACACATAGACGTGTGTAAAAATACCTATCTGATGCTACCACTTGTTATAAATAATAGATGTGCTCATTTAACCATAGTCAATATAACAATATTGTCACCCAACCATAGGCCAAAGCCACCCCCGAGCACCTTAACCTTGACAGAGAATGATTATGGAAGAAAACCCTAGGCCTAATAGCCAATCAATGTAGCGTACCTCTCTCCAGAGCGAGCACACAAGGAAGAAAGTCCAAACCATAACCAATAGAAGGTCCAAGCCTAAACCGAGAATACATGTTGTAGTAGCTACAACTGCAGCTACTCTCCAGACTTGCGCACTTACCTAGTTTCTACAGTGCGCACTCTTACATTTCTACACTTGCGAGCTGTGTGTACCAAATGAGATATGGCGTCCTGTATTTATACTGTTTCTCCTTAGATGTCTCGACCGACTTCTCATTCTGGAGGCTAAACACTCAATTTACATATTTCCTTTAGCTGACTTGTCTTCTAGGGTTATGTCCAATGATTTAGGGTTTCTTCTTGCTTCCCAAAATATTCTATTCTTGTCAGGGTTACATGTGGAGGTTAATACCTCCCGCAACTACCATAATATCAACACTCCCTCCTATCTAGGGAGGTATTGAAGGCAATGGTATTGAGATCAAACATACCATTCAATCGGGAGCATCATCATATCCATATAGGCTATATCATGATTAGATCACGAGCACCATCATTATTATCAGTATCATCTGATAACATCAACTGCATCATCTCTCAAAGCCATACTCCATCTGAGTAATCAAGCATGATGCTGAATAAGTCACTCACTCGAGAGAGTGATACAAGGACCATTCTTCCAATCTGGACATACGTCCTAGAAGAATGAATGTCCCAACAGATGCTAAAAGATATGCCATGGGATACAGAGACCATTCCTATATGAATGTCAGTCTAGGACTATTTTTTAATCAGGTCATATGTACCATAGAGATCCATCTCAACCTATATGCCTTAGAAAATATCGGTCCTGAACCATTTTCCTAATTGGGCCACAATCCATGCCTTAGGAAAATACTAGTCCATGACATGTCAACAAACTGTCAACCTTGACCATTCTCTAGAGAGAGAATACCTGTCCACCAACAATCTGTTCTATATGGACCATTCTCCACCTGGAGAATGTTTGTCCATGAGCACACTGACTATCCATCTATCTGATAATCATTTTCAACACTACTGATACTCTACATGGCAATCAAAACAATGTCATTCAATAGAACACAACTGTGTCTATCCATAGTAGTATACAACTACTATCCAATGGTACACAACCACACCAAGTAGCACACGACTACTTAATAAGCAAAACATAGTCACAACCATTGGAACACATCCACCACAGTAGCATACATCTACTGTCCAGAGACATACAGTCTCCATAGTAGTCATATCATCTGATATCAACCTGCATAGAAACAATATCATGATATAAACTGAGTCATATGGGCCATTCTTCCACTCACACCTATGAGATCTGGAAGAGCATTTTCCCTCAGAAATTAAAACATCAGCCATGGGATATCCGAACTATTCTTCTCAAGCATAGAAGAATAAATGTCCCTGATTTCTGAGCCTGGACCATTCACCTAACTGGGCCATTCCTCCAGTATTAAACATAGTGCAACTTGGATAGAATGAGTCTGCCCTAGGGAATGTCTGTCTATGATTGCTTAACCTGAACCATTCACCTAACTGGGCCATTCCTCTAGCACTAAACATAGTGCAACCTGGAGAGAATGAGTATGCCATAGGGAATGACTATCCAGACCATTTCCTAAGGAAATGATTGTCCTGCACCAACCTCCAAAACATACCATTCTTCGAAACTTCTCACAACTGTGAACTTCGAAAGAATGCTGCCCGGTGAGGCAGACCATTCTACTTGACCACTACTCAGAGTGACTTCCACGAAGAATGAATGTCCTAGACCATTCCCCCACACTGGCCACAAGGGGAATCACTGTCTATGGTACATAAACAATCTATCAAACCATTTTCATTACGAAAATGATTGTCCAATCTAGACCATTTTCCAAATTGGAAAATGTCTGTTCGTCAGAAATATTAAACCACTTTCTGAACTGGAAAGGATCTGCTCATCCTGGACCATTTTTCAAACTGAAAAATGACTGTCCATAAATCAATAACACATCAGTGCTCCCTCCCAACTTGGGAGTCTCTTCATTTTTTTTTAATAAGGAAGTCATCTTCACGAGCCCCATCTTGCAAACTTTTCATCTTTGACAAAGGTTTTACCAAAATATATGTTATCTGCTCATCTGTGGAGATATATATTGGAGAACCACTTCTCTTTTCTGGACTTCATCATGGAGAATATAATGCTTGATCTCAATGTACTTCGGTCTGTCATGGAACACTCGTTTTCTCTGAATGCTTCATGTATCTCTGATCATTACAATATATATCGTGGTCGAATTCAACACTTCTGTTTCCTACCAACTCATGACATCATGGCAAGGCTCAAACTGAAACATATTGAAGTAGCACTTCTTCTTTCATCATGAGAGTTTTCCATGGATTAACAATCCATCATCCCATACTTTTGAGTAACTATTTTGATACACTATCTCTGTCATAGAAAGTTTTCACCACACTTCTGCTGTATATGAGATACTCCGCATCAAGTCGTTTGAATCCATACAAGGTCTTCTTATATCTATATATATGGGTCTCTTTTTGGTATACCTAAAAACCTTGAGATTTCTTTACATAAGCTTCTTCCTCAAATACTCTATTGGGAAGAACAATATTTTACATGAACCAACTAATGTAAACTTCAATCCATGGATACTACACGAGATATAGTAGCCCAGATAGAGGTATATCTGGTTTACAGGAACAAGTTGTTATCGTAGCTTCTCCTCCTTCTGGAAGAACCTCTAGTTCTGAATCTCGCAATGCTTCCATTCATAACCCTTTTTTACAATTTCTTACATATACTGTTTTTCATCATAACTTCCATTTATTCTGCTTGATTGCTTCTAGTGGTTTCAAACCAAACTGGTAGTCTTGTGATTCTCGGTATAATAACTAGTTGTTCTCGCTTTTCTTTCTTTCTTGGAATCTTCATGTTCTTCCTCATGTTTCACTTTAGCTCTTGGGTCCATGGAGTCTTCTATAGATTCCATGCCCTGAAGATTCCAACTTTTTCCTTTTATCATAGGATCATGGATGTACATGGACAACCAAGAATACTTTGAGGCTTCTTTTCAAAAAAGACTTCTTCTGAACACACGCTGCTTATCATGGTTGCTAATTTCAATGGGAACAAGGATAGATATTTCATAATCCTCAATGGATCATATCATTTAGGATTAGCTCCCTTCTAATCCTTGCTTCATGCATGAATGCATGCTCTTCTTTTGGAATTCTGTAATAAGATCCCTCCATCTAAGAGAGTCCACACTTATGTATGCATCCTTATTGCCTTCTGCAAATTGTCACGAGTATTTTTCTAATTTCCTCTTGATTGCTGACTTCTTTATGTTTTGACTTCTTCTGGGTCTCTTCAAGTTTGATTATGATTTCGGATTATCTGACAGTTGTTACTTATATAATAGCTTCCACATGAATTGTTACCAAGGATTGTTAATGTATTTCATCTTCTCATGTGTATTGCTTGACTTGTAGTCATTGTGATAGAAATCCTTATCTTGTTATTCTTACATAGGTATTAGTTTCACTTAAACATCTTATCTTCTAGGAAATAGATATGCAAGAAATATATAGAAACTATGTAAACATGGTATGTACAAGAACTATGAAGAATATTGTTACCTTGAATTAGAAGAATAAGAAGTCTGTTTTATCCTGCTTGGCCTTCTTAGAGGGTTCCCTTTCTTTGACAATTGTTTCTTTTTCTGTTTCCTTCCCTTTTCTTAACTCAATACAATCGTTTATGTAGTGACCATATTTTCGACAATTGAAGCATTGCATCTTTGACAGATTTGGTTTCTTCCTTGAACCAAACTTCTTCATATTTCTGAAATTCTTTAACTTTGCTGTGAAATCTTGATCATCGTATTTCTTTTGGGGTTTCTCTTTTGCATTAATCCTTGATTCTTCTTGTGCACAACAAGTCCATATTTCTTCCAGTGTGGGATAATCCTTTCTTGTGTTCATGCTTGCGACAAATGCATCCCATGTCTTGGGAAGACCATTGAGTAGTATTTTTACTAGTTCCTTCTCTGAAATGATTTCTTCAATATCTTGTAGTTGATCTCTTAATTGAGATATTATCACAAGGTATGATGTTATGTTGTCATCATCATTCATTTTCGTGTCACAGAGCTCGTTCTTCAGACTCATTACTTTGTCCAATGTTTCTGACTGAGAAGAGGTTAGTTAGGGCATCATACATCTTCTTAGATGAGTCAAGGTGGGAGATGTACGGTATCAAGTGGTATTTTATAGAGTCCACTATGATACTCATGGCATTCATGTCATTGTCTTTTAACTTCTCCATAACTGCAACGTTTCGAGGTTCCTTCTGTTTTCCTTCTTCAAACTGTGGTTCCATGATCTTTCCTTTCACGATATCCAACACTTTATTCTTGGCAAGGATGAGGTAAATCCTTGTCTTCAATTCTCTGAAGTTAGAAGGCCCTTCTAAATTTTTTTCTGACTTCATAGAGTAAGTCATGATTGCTTTGACTTTCTCAACCTTTGACTTTGACTTGGTCAACCTTTGATTTTGACCAAAAACTCAAACTTGGCGTCTTGACTTGCTGAGAGTACCAGGAAGTGCCCTGGGTTAGGGCGCACTAGGATATCCATAAATTAGGTCAATCTCTTCACTTAAGGTGCCTCAACAAGAGGGTTAGGGTTTTTTTGCTGCAACAAAAAATGACTGCAACTGCAACTGTAACTGAGCAAATCCTCCCAATCTATCTTCCAGTGGTTAGACTGTCTAAAGATAGTGTGGGCCCATAACCTATTAGAAATAATAGATGTGCTCGTTTAACCATAGACAATATAGTAATATTGTCACCCAACCATAGGCCGAAGCCACCGCTGAGCACCTTAACCTTGACAAAGAATGATTCCATAAGAAAACCCTAGGCCTAATAGCCAATCAATGTAGTATACCTCTCTCCAGAGCGAGCACACAAGGCATAAATTCCAAACCATAACCAATAGAAGGTCCAAGCCTAAACCAAGAATACGGGTTGCAGTAGCTGCAACTGCAACTACTCTCCAGACTTGCACACTTACCAAGTTTCTGCATTGCACACTCTTACATTTCTCCAGTTGCGAGTTGTGTGTACCAAATGAGATTTGGTGTCCTGTATTTATATTGTTTCTCCTTAGCTGTCTGGGCTGACTTCTCATTCTGGAGGCTAAACACTCAATATTAAATATTTCCTTTAGCCGACTTGTCTTATAGGGTTATGTCCAATGCTTTAGGGTTTCTTCTTGCTTCCCGAAATATTCTATTCTTGTCAAGGTTACATGTGGAGGTTAATACCTCCCGCAACTACCATAATATCAACACCACTAACATCAACAGTCTTAAGAAATATTTTTCTTATAACATCGATCAAACCACTTAATCCTTTTTTGAACTCGCCTAGCTCATAGAGGATGCAACTAAGCATTATGCTGCATAACCAAATCATCCAGAACCAAAACAAGGAAGATTCACTACCCTGAGAGCCACAACAAAATACATATGTTCCACACTATTAACTCACATTTCTTGTTAGATTGTGATGCCATGCACCTAATTACAATTCACACAAGTGAGAAAAGGAGTATAATAATGAAATTTGACCACTTCATAACTAATGATTGTTTCATCCTTGAATTATTTTCTAAGTAGTTGGAGCATAAGTGGTTTTTCCTCTTGAGGATAGATTTAGTTATAATTACTCTTAGAGTTATCTTAGAATATCTCGTGAATGTCGCCACACAAATCCTTTGGAATTTAAAGAGTAAAAGGCATTAGTATATGGATAATACCTCAACCTCATTGTTTGTGGTAATCCCAACCCCCGAAGCATATTTTACATCTCAGTTTGCCTCAAAGTCAGTGATGACTCCCCTCACACCTGCTACCTCTATATTATAATTATGATAATGATAATAATAACTATAATAATAAATATTATTTTAATTATAATTATTAATATGTATAATGATTTTTAAATAAAAATAATAAAATTATTATTATTAATTTTAATAATTATTTTTTTATAACTATTATAATTATAATAAATACAATAACATTGATTACTACATTGATTATTATTGCACTATAGTTATCAGTGACAAATTTGATGTTACCATAACATTTGTATGATGTTATAGTGACACTGACGATGCATGTGAGACACAATATTTTCCTTAGAGTTATATAACACAACATTAACATGACACTTTTATTTCCATAGTGTACTTGAAAAATACATCATGGCGAAAATGCAGAGATGACATGCACTTTATCTCTAAATCCCGACAATCGATGCTACCTCGATGCAAAAATAAAAATAAAAATGATGCAAACTCAATCTTTGCGTCACTCTCACTATACTCACATTGCTTGCTATTGTTGAGTACCCCTCAAAATCCCTTTCAGTGCCAAGAAACTCTACCCCACAACCTCATGTGAAAATAAAATGAGAGAACCCTTGCCTTTTCAACTTATATTTTGTGGAGCATCATCGGATATCTTGGATTCACAAGTAAGTTTTTTCTCAATGACCCTTGATTTGTTTTTATAAACAAAATGAGATTTAAGTTTTGGGTTTTGGAGATAAGAGACAGATCTCTTGGATTCACCAAGAATAAGTTTTTTCTCATTAGCCCCATCTTTTTTATTTATTTTAATTTTTTTGCAAATTTAAAACAAAATGAGATTTTGGGTTCTTCTTACTCTTCCCCAAATTATTATTATTATTATTATTATTATTTTAAATTTGCAAATTTATAACAAAATGATATTTTGGTTTTGGTTTTGGTTTTTTCTTCTCCTTCTTCCTCTCCTCTCCTCTTCTATCTTCCTCTTCCTCTTCCCGTCCTTCTCATATTCTCTCCTCTTCTCCTAGGATGCATGAGAGAGTCAAACCAAACTTGTACAACAATTGTTCCTTCTGAGTCCTTTATGTGTATTGAAGTCTACACGATCACTTGAAAATGAAAATTGCTTCGTTAGAGATGATGTTTCTTTGTTGCATTGTAGTAGTGTTTCCTTCATGTCAGTCTTCTTTGGTTGCAAACAATTGAGAATTGGTTCTTGTGCATATATAACATGCATGATTTTCTTCTAGGGCATTTGGTGAACACAAAAATACACTGATCATCATCTACTATAATCTTGAGCTATAACAATCATCGAAACATACCTAGAAGCACCATCCCATGACTTTAATTCTCATTCATGTCAACATATCTATATGTATCCTTGTGATCACTATCCAATCACATACATTCCATAACNTGATCATCATCTACTATAATCTTGAGCTATAACAATCATCGAAACATACCTAGAAGCACCATCCCATGACTTTAATTCTCATTCATGTCAACATATCTATATGTATCCTTGTGATCACTATCCAATCACATACATTCCATAACCACCCACTCATCAAGACATGCCACCCCCTAAAAATATTTGTCACACTTTGTCTGACATTAAGTCATCCCTTTCCAATCATTGGCCTTACGTGTTGTCTCTCCATCCTTCCATGGATGCATAATTTATGTCACCTAGTCAACTGAGGCATGGGATAATCAATCCCAATGCATTTTAGGTTGTGTTCGTCAAATGTAGTTGAGATGGAACACAAACACCACCCGAAATACATTAAAATCTACACAATTTCCACATTTTTATTATCCTTCATAAAACATCTCACTCATAATTAGTATCCCAATGTAAAGTCTCCACATTGTGAATTCCCCATAATGAAATACAATTCACAAAAACTAAGCTAACAAAAGGACCAATTTAATGTTTGTGGTTAGTCGGTTAGGGAGTTGGAGTGTAATCTATGCATATGTCTTTGACTTAGAGGGTTATTCTTTGCATCTCTACATATGTTGATCTTATGCATATATCTTTTCAATGTTCATGTTAAATTATGCACATATTTTATTCCATGGATTTTATGTACTTACTTAGTAGTGTGTCATTGTAATAGTTCTATAGGTCATATGCCTTCCGGTGGAGATTTCTTAGATGATCACAATAGATTTAATGAAAGAGAGGAACATGAGATCAAACAAGTTAAAAAATGCAATTGTTGAAGCCAACAAAAACAATAAGACCCAAATGAGTGGTACATACTTTATTATTGTTATATACTATTGAAAAATATTTATTATTTTATGAAAAATTGTATTTATAATTCTAATTGTTACTCATTGTAGTTTGTTTTATGTTGTAAAAAAGTTTGATTAGAAAACTTACAACAATTCTAAAAAGTATAACAACAAAAGAGAGACAATACCTAGATATGGATTATTTGCATTTGTTGTAGTGGGGAGAAACTTCTAGGAGTCTTATTTGTTGTAGATCTAAGATTTTTAACCATAATATGATTTATTCTAATTTTTTCAGAGAAATTTAGAGTGTAATTGAATCCAATATACTACACTTTTAGTGACATTTATTCGTTCTATGACATGGATATTAATATTTGAGCATATAGTGAAAAGATGATGATGATTAGAGACGAAGAATTGTCTTAACAAAAGATAGATAAAATGCATTCAATTATGAAGATATACAAGTTATTGATAAATGAGAGGTTTTAAAATTTGGTAGTGGTACAATTATGAAAATTTTGACATAGTCACAAGGGAATGGTCAAAATAATCCCACAACATTGGATAGAAATAAGTAGTGCTAGTGAGCACATAGCATTATAACATCTATATAAAAGGTTCCCAAATTTAGAATTTAGTGATAAATGGGCACTTCATAGATTCTTTGAAACTATTAGGAGGAAATACCATATCAGGTAAAATGTGTTTGAATTAGTTTTATGTATATTCACTGATGTTTCTAGTCCTTCATTTTTATATTTCATTATGTGTTATTATTGGATTTTATAGGTGACATCACTTTTTATTGTTTTAAGCAAATTTAGTAAGAACGTTGTAAATTCACTTAGGAAGGCAAAGTATACAAAGAATACCATCTAACAAATATGTATTTAAATAAATCTTAGATGATTTCAAAAAGGATAAGAGGATTGTTGAAGAGACATAGACACAAGGAGTGGACCTTGAGACACCATAGCAAAAATCCATAAATATAATAAATAATAATATTTGTAATTATTTATTTAGATATGCTTGTAGGTATTTGTTTTGATATCTTATTAACTTATTAGCTTTCTCTAATGTAATCTTGTAGTACCATTAACCTAATTTTGTGTTTATTTGTTGAATATCAATAAACTTAACTAATTTTATCTTTCTTTATGTATAGACACAAATGGATACAAAGAAATTAGTAGTTACAGATTCTTCAAGTCAAGCTGGGAAGTCCCTGATTATAGGGTGATTGGTAAGTTTATCAATATAATTTCATTTATTATGCCAATATAATAGTTTAATATATGTGATTATTAAATATGGTTTTCTCTTATTGCATATAGTTAAATGATTATAGTTGTGAGCCCATTCAAAAATAATGAAAGTATGCACTAAGAAAGGGATACAAAATAATGGTGGAAAATATGCAACCCATGACTAATGTGATTGATTGTTAATAGTTATGTGATTATTTTCTTAATTTTTATATAGTTGAAATTATTTATTCATTGATGAAAATATATTATATTCTTCCAAACTGATAATGCGAGTGACTTAGAGGAATCAAAGAGTACTAACAACTATTTAACTTATATGTTTTTTATTACATCTTTAAATGTCAGCATTTAATTGAATTGAATTCATGTTTTTTTATTATGTTTTTACAGATTGAGGATGAGGATTCAAAATATGAAGAAGGCAATGAAAATAGTTCAATCAACTTCTGATGTTAAATTCATTTCAATTTTTACATGTACATATTTTTTTCATGCAATCTTGTATACAAAGCTTATATTTCCTTGGTGTCACATTGTACCACTTGTTTATATGTAGAAAACATAACATGGTTATTTTACAATTTAATTTAAAATTTCATCAATACATTTATATATACATGGTATTTTATGGATACATGGTTTTTTGCTCTAGTCATGTTGTGAAATTAATTGAATGTTAATCGAGTAGTAATAAAAATTAAATTCATAACAATAATTAAATAATCAACAATAATGAAATTGATAAAGATAATCAAATAATTAATAATAACTAGATAAAAATAATTATTATTAAATTATTTTATCGATCATCCTTAGTGGAATTCAAACCAATATAAATGTGTAACCTTGTTTACAAAGTAATCTAAAAAATAATTGCAAACATACTAAAAGGAATTTTGTCACAGGTAATTTTAGAAACACAATTCAACTTTCTATTTAATAAGCAAATCCTTGATGTTGTTGGTACTACCCATGAATTAATGTATTCAATCAAGACTTAGAAGATTCCAACAATTGTGATGAAATTAGATCTTGCAAAAGGATATGATAAAGTAAACTAGTTATACATTATATTATTATTGCTACAATATGAATTTGCATTTGTAGAATATCAATTGGATAATGGGATGTTTGTTATCAACATCCTATGTCGTTTTAATAACTAGATCATTTTTAGATTTTTTCAATGCCTCCTCTAAGGAAAGGTTGTCCTTTATCACCTTTTCTTTTCTATTGGTAGCAAAAGGTTTAAACATGTTGATTAAGGATGCTAGGAGGAGGGGGGTTATGAAAGGGGTAAAATTTTTGAATCAACGATTATTTCTCACTTACTTTTTGTTGATGATATAATTATTTTCAGTCAAGGTTTCATTAGGGAGCTAAAAATAATTAAGAATATTGTAGATGTAACATACCCTCTTTTACAATACAAAAATAAGTGAATGACATCGACGATAAAACAATGACAAACGTAAAAATAACTACTGTTAGGCAACATCATTAAATTCTTAAACAAATTTACTTTTCAACATGGTTGCGAGACATTTATCCGTTCGAGTTTTAATATGTTTTTGATAGAGACATTGCTAAGGTATCATCACAAGATGGATATTAAGAGTAATAAAACTATTACCCAATTAATTGTAGCATACTAACTAACTTAAATATTTTACCATCACAACAATATTCATATTACTATAAATTTGTTATTCAATACTCTACTGCAATTATGAATGTCAAATATTCAATGTCACTCAATTATATTAACCAATATTTGAAACATAAATCAACCAGTTACGAAACGTTCCTCTTAAGTAACCCAAGGTAGAATAACTAAATTAATACGAATGTAATTATAAGAAAATAAAATGTTATATATGTAAGTATATATAACTAAAGTGATAGTATTAGTAAGTAAATAAAAGATTTCTATAATGATCCTTTATTAGCACAATTATCTTTATCTAATTACAATATTTATAAATGTACAACCTTGTGCGTGATTCTAATCATCGAGCGCAATGACTATCAATACATACCATCGATCTTAACCATTAACCCACACTTGTGCCCTTATTTGCATTAATATAATTAACTATTAATTATATTTAAATAATACATAATATACAATAATTAATTATATTTTACATATTGATTATAATTCATATAATACTGAACGATCTATTGCGTAAATATCTTGTGAGTATTGTACAAATTTATTAAGAACCAAAAATCATTCCTTTACTAAATTAAGACATTTCCATATGAGAATCTCGTTACTATTACCATCAAGGATATGATAAGAACTTATTATAAAACCAATGCATTGATATCAACCAATTCTTATATATTTATTTTATCTTATTCGTCTCCCAATAAAAATCCTATTCCTTCATTTGTTCTCTACTCAGATTCATTGTAGTCATAATTAAAAGATATTCTACGACTTATTTTAACCCCACTTTTATATTATGTCACTGATTATTAATTAATAACATTCTAGCAACTAAAATCAATAAATTTAGGGGTTTACATTAACACCCACACCCATCTAAGCACAAGCTTAATTGAGCTATCTTCCAGTTAAGAAATATGCAATTCGAACATCATGTGTCTAAGTCTAGGAGTCAATCAGGAGTTGAAATATTCCCAACACTGAACTTAATATAGAGGTGTAGTAAAATAAACAATCAAGCCATCTTTTCAGAAGCAAGAGTAACTATTGTTGTATTTTCTAGGGTTTTTCTGAAGAGCAATCAGATTATAGATATCCATCTCAGAACCTATCCAAAACTGCACATGAACAATGACTTACTACAAGGCATCTAAAAGGAAAATGCAAGTTATGTGAAACTTACATGTAGGACTCCAAATTTCTAAAGATAATTACTCAACGACATTAAGCCAGATAATTTAATTAAGATCTGAAGGTCGACTAAAACCTATCGACTAATTAAAGGGTTTGAGGCATGTGAGAAAAAGAAAATTTACTGCTAACAGGTGCGTGACACTGTCGTTTTTAATAAAGAGATAAATTATATTTAACCAAAACTAAATCTCCAAGTGGTGATTCGACAGTACGCTTCAAGGGTCTTTTCCAACTCAATCCATTCAAGTCTGACAAATTGGCTAAGGAATCCCGTAAACTCTAAGGTTGGGGAGGAGGTTGTAGTTTCATCATCATCAACAACTAGACTCCTAGTCACAATAGTTTTAAATAGTTAATTCACTTCTCTCGACAGTTCAAAGGAAGGTTACTCAACAATATCCAAGTGTTTGCACAAGGCCAAGTGTCGATCCATACATCAGGCAACGCCACAACGATGTGTCACAAACAAGAGGACCAAGAAACTGAGTTTCGAAGAACACACTATGAGTTCACAAGTTTCACTTGATTATGTAAAATACAGAAGGGATATAGAGACTTGGGTAAAATGAACCATAAGTTGGTTTATATACAAATGATAATGCTATGCAGTGTAGTTTATTTTGTACTTGACATAAATATTTGTTCCGTTCCTTGTGTAACAGTTAAAGGGACAAAGATTTTCTGGAGTTTAGATACAATATTCATACATAGTGATATATGCTTTTATAACCACACAAGTGTTTAACCAAGGTGTTTGAGATAATATGATCATCGTTATTTCTCTTTAAGTCCCACAACTGGGTTATGTGAAGTTGAAATTACTACAACGCCAAATAACAACCATCTATCAAACGATTCACACTAGAAATTTGTCTATTAATGTATTGCGATCCAGTCACCATCGAATGGTAGAGGAAAAGGGCAGTCGTATAAACTAAAATCAATAGCCTTCTATCATTTACCCATTCACAAGGATCTACTAAAATCTAAACGTCTGCACCGAACCGAGAAGACCCGCATATTTAAACAATATAAGGAAATAAATTCTTCTCCGGTGCCAGAGATAAAATGAACAAAAACAAAATCAAATGCTAACAAGAAAAAAAACTTTAATTCAGAGAAATTAGGAACAAATAAGAACGTTTTATTAAACAGGAGCACAATCTATTTCGATGAAGTTATCAATTAAAGAAAAAGTTTTCTTACTATCTTGAATTGATTTCTAGATTAAATTTAACATCACTAACATATGTAGAATTTTCATT
>SNQJ01S0037291.1:0-10757 GCA_010110895.2 Picea sitchensis
AAATAGTTCAAATAGCTTCACAATTATTAACATAGATTCATCTTAGTTTTGACTTAGTAAATAGCTATCAAGGAAATACAAATTAACATATTCATATTCAATAATGTAAATTTCATGAAATAAAGATGAACCTTTAGATAGTTATTATAGCCAAAACAATAATTTAAACATATGCATGTCAATAACTAGTTTAGCAAATAACTATTGGATATGCATTGATACACATACTTGTTCAATTCCATATTATTTGTGATCAAATTCAGTTAAGAATGAATAATGAGTTTTTTTTCAAAATTCTAACAACACAACAACTGAGAACATAAGGCTTAAATCCATATATAAAACTGACAAAAGAAAAAAGTCGTTTTCAAAGTAAACATTTAATTAGTCTTGAATAATAGCACAAAAACATGTAAAACATCGTAGTACAATTGTCACTTTCGAGGTCTTCAAAACTTAAAAGATTAAGGTTTTCACAATACAGTGCATATTCACAATATAGTGCTTCTCTCTAAAGTTTTCAACCTGTCACTCTTACTACAAAATGACAATAAATAGAAGAAAATGGCACTAGATTGTAGAACTGTTTTCCAAAAATAGTGAGTGTAGGTATTTGATTTGATTTGTTTGCTAATACTAAGGAAAGATATTTTGCTCGGATGTAGCAACATTTGTGATGAATTTTTCTATTTGCATTTGTCATGGGCTTTGCCATAGAGTAATTTTTCTAACAAAATTGCAATTAACGGAGGTTGAGGGATTTTCTTGTTTAACTTACATCGGTAAAAAAAAAAATTGCCAATTTCTTCTCGTGTAGATGAAAATCTTGATAGAAAATTATCAATTTTCTTGGAACATTCTATTGGATGAGTAAGAAATTGTTGAACACTATCCAGATTCCAAAAACTCAAAAAATATTGATTGCATTTGCCCTTGAATCTGTTTGTTGTTGCACAATTTCGAGACTATTTGATAATGGTCCTGATTTTTCAAGAAATTGCATAAAGACAACAATATTTTGTATAGGAGAAATGCTATCAAGATCAAAGGACGTGGTACCTAGCCTTCCTGGAATATTGAGGTTATGGTAGTATTAATATGATCAGTGATCTGATCTAAACTAGTGTTGTCTGGGAGAACTCCATGTCTCTGTTGGTATTGAACTGTGTATTTGGTTCAATCACTTTGACAAGTGTCTAAGAATTTAATCTGCTTTAATCTTCTTGTCCTGTTACAACCTTTTCTTGTGTAGATTTGTTCACTTGTGTTTCTGTTGAAGAAGCATTATGCACTGGTTCTATTTCATTTATATTTTCTTCAGTTCCTCCATTTTTACAATTCCCTGTATTTTATTATTTTTATTAAGAAAATATTTCTTCCTTTCAACTTGCCATTCAACAAAGTTCAAGAAATTAGCATTATTTCCAATGAGATCAATTCTTTGGGATAATTCATGGAAGTTTGTGGCTCTTTGAAAAACAACGCCAACATGATTGTCTTCATGAATATATGCTTTGCTTTTAACTATGACACAATGTCTTTTGATGATCTCTGCTGGATCATGTCTTGTAAAATCTCCTTGGGCGAGCCAAATTCCATCTCTAATAGATCAACTTCCTTTTGAGCATGTTTTGCATTCAATAAGGTATAGATACCTAATGAAATTGGGAAAGTAGGCCATTGCCTTTTATTTTTATCCAATGTAACTCTAATGCCAACACTAACAATTTGATATGCAATCTCTCTTTCTTTTTTTTTAAATAAAAAGGGGGAGGATCCTGCTATTAAGTATTAACAAAAAACTGTAACAGAGTGTACATAGTCCAGAGTCTTAGCCAACCAAAATGCTGTCGGAAACCGGAAACCAGCATAGGTGTATAGTTATAACAACTGTCAACTAATGGCACCTGTCCTGCCCGTAGGAAACCAGGCCAGGTGCCCTAAGTCTAGATTAACATAAAACATAAGCATAAAACTACAAAGCCATAGCATCATAAGAAACCTAGGGGAAAGGTGACCTGTCGCCAGCTTTAGTCTTCCGCGTGGAGCTTGCCATGAAGGCAGAAGATTGTCGAGTTGGAGCGTAAGGGATTATGTCCAGGAACTCATCCAGACGTTGGTCCATGATGTGGGCTTGAAACTCCAGGTCAGCCATGTGGCCTCGGAGCTCAAACACCAAGGCCAGGTGTTCCTCACGGAGAGAGCCACGCAGGTCGTTGCCATCAGCTTCGTGTGATCTGCCCTTCACGTCGCCCTGCCATCCTACCTTCCCCGTCGCACCTCCAGCCTCAGCCTCGTCTCCCATGTCCTGCCAAGGCACTTCTTCGATAATGCAACCAGGAGGCTCATCGCCTAGACCCAAATTAAGGTTGCTTTCGCCCCTGTCAGACTGCACTGTAACGCAAGGCGCCTCCAAAGTCGGCAAATCCGCCAGAGTCGGATCCTCCTCAATAATGCAGGCCGGGTACATCTGCTCATTACTTCCCTCCAGCATAGTGGTGTCCATGGTTCCACAATCAATTGCCTGCTCGGCAATGTCTGAGAGCCAAGCCTTCTCCTCTTCGCGAGTTTTCTTCCTTAGCATGGAGGAAGCTATGACCAGAGCCCTTTCAATTTCTTCCCTTCGCTGGCGCTGCTCCTTGCGAGCGTACCATGCAGAACCCCGTCGAGGCGTACCGCGTTTCCGAGTCATATTACAGAGCGCAAGCTGAGACGAGGGAAGCCAGTTGAGAGCACAAGCGGAGGGATTTGCTTCCAAATACCACGGGAGGTTGGTGTACCAGGGCGCCAAGAGAACAAAGCGGTACCACCACCACCAGAAACAGAACAGAGCCGAGACCGGAGCAGAGAAAAACAAATAAACAAGCTGCGAATTCCCATATCTGCATTTAACATTTACCTCGTCGAGTTCATAAATCCTCGCTCGCGTGAGTAGTCTATCCATTGCAGGGTTGTAATGGCTGGCCAGCATCCGTAGAGGGTGTTTTATGGAGGGCTGCCTCCAGCATTTACTCTCCGGCCTAGTGCGTGGCCACTTGGTTCGCCTTCACCACCTGTCACCCCATACGGGGCAACGATATGCAATCTCTCTTAATGTTGACATTTATGGGACATATCTAGGAAGGAGATGAGGGGGGCCTTCACAACACAAAATTTCTATGTATGAAAAAATTTCATCTACAAACTAATCGCCAATTTCTTTTATAGTATCCATAGTTTCCTTAGTAAATCTTGGGGTTGGAAGGTTTTTCAAAAGTAGATGCAGGGAATCATGAAAAAATTTGCAGATGTCATAGAAATCATTTTCGTAGTTGATTTTTCACATTTTAGAGCAAAATAAATGAACTACTTCTTTCGAGAGAGACTGGATCCAACCTAAAAGATGGAAAGGAGTAACTACACAAACAACATCCACTAAATTAGCAAACATATAAAACCCTAGACAATATTCTAGAGGGGCTTCCAAAGACTTTTTGCACTTCTTGCTTGATATTGGCAGAGAGGATACGAGACTAATTGAAAACTTTCCTTGTAAGGACTTGGTGAATAAGGGGAACCCAACTCAATTTAAATTTGGTAGAATTTTTCTCGCTATATAGAAGAAAAAAAATTATGGCAACTAACACAGGGGCTTTCTTTAGTCTGGTGACAAGATACATCTTGTCACCCATGATTTTGAAAGAATTAGGGTCATACCCCTCTTCTTTAATTAAGTCGGGAATTGCACTTCCTCCTCTTTAACATTTTTTTTAATAAATTCTTTGATGAAATTGTCATCAAGCCTGACTGCAGGTGGGATTAGCTTATACATATTATTAACATCTTCAGGCCTGAAGGAACCAACAACTTGGTGGGGTGAATTAACAACATTGCATGTAGAGATATTAGTATGGGAGATAATCCATCATATCATGTCATAATAGGCCACAATAGCTGGTCGGTGAAAATTTTGTGAAGTTCAAAGGCCTTAATATTCGTCGGTGAAATCCCCTTGCTAGAAGAAGGTATGAATTTCACTCTGCTCCATACTATTGCTCATTCTCGTCTTGAATGTAGTATTAGAGAAACATGTTGAATTGGGGTTCTTTTCAATGTAGTCTTCATCATCATTTTGTCGTCTTGCTTTGCTTCTGCAAGTCATTCTATCTTCGTGAATTCCTGCAAGTAAACCACAAAGTGTAAGTTTTATTTAAAAAAAAAATAACTAACAGGGTTATTTAAAATTTAAAAGTATTTCTAATACCAACTAGTGAAAGGGAACCCCAGAGAGAATGATGCGAATTAAGACTTATGACTTTAAGAAATCATGGTTTTTTAACAGTCTACAAAACTACCTTAGTGCATTTATGCCAAAATTGACTAGGATTAATGTGTTAAAGCTTCGCACTCAATGCTTCATTAATTCTCATTCAATGTTCATAAAGTCATGACAACATTGTAATTGATCACAAGACAATTACGGTTGTTTTAAATGTGCGAGAGAAAGTACATTTAATACTAGTTTTAAATACATTTAAAACTAATAAAAATAGTTATAGTACATATTTTTTTTAGCTCTATGGACGCAATGCTCTGTTTATTCACAGGAGCAAGTGCTATAACCACCATCTTGAATTATTGGCGATCGGACTAGGGCATTTAATACTTACACAAAAAGTAAAAAAAATGTCAATATAGCAATATCCAATATCGAGGAGAATTGTCGATTTGGCAGACCTTGGATCAGATCTTCACTGTCGATTCTTTAACACTATTAAAAAGAATTTTGTCCACGGGAACCATACATAATTGTGACTTGCACTTTGCGTGGAACTCTGCTACTAAAACTTCTCTGATTATTGGGTACCACCCCAACACAATGCAATCTCCTTACTAGTTTGATCCAATGGTGCCAGAGTAATCTCTTTGTATGTCAACGGTCTTGATCTAATTACAGAAAGGATTTGAGTCGACCGACTGTCCAATTTGGGCCATTAATATCTTTCGATGATCGATGATCAAGTTTAAAACTTGATCTTCATATTTTTTATTGAAAACTTGATTGAGTTTGTTACACATCCGACCCCTTAGTACCTTTTTAAGGGATTGGGTATCAATTTTTCCTCAGTTTCGTATCTTCCTAAATCCGTCGGATAAGGGCACCATTTCCTTCTACTCTTCGAGAGCCTTCCAAAGTTTTCGAGGTGTCATTGGCTAATGGCCACCCCCTTTTCCACGTGGCTTCACTTTCCTTGTACCATCCAACATGGCACTATCACAACCCAGATCGTCATCCTTTGGAAATGACATGGCCATGGAAGAAGGGTTTACATGGGAAAGTCTATGCCCATTCGTCACATGCTTATTCACTTCCAGAACCTCGATGCTTCTTGTTTTCCATTTTATCTTACCATGCGATCGACATTGGAACCTAGTCCTCCAGACTTCAACGTTTCATGCTCTTTTGTACAACATTAAAGCTTTCTGGAAACCCAAGTCTCAGAGCCTCTCTCTACTCCATAATATATGGTGGAGTATTGTCTACCTTTGGATCTAACAGTTAAGATTTACCTACACTTAACACATCGTTTGGACTTGATTATAGGGGTGGGGTCCCACATCTAATTTGTTTCCAATCCCACGATACCATGTGGATCTATCCAAACACGCCACATCACCATGACGCACGCGGACCCTCCCTATCAGAGATTGACACTACGATATGGGAAACTTTGGTGCTTTGGCACTTCGACGCTTCAACTACTTTTATCTATTTGCAAATCCTATGGAGTCTCGAACCCCAGAGTCTTGCCACGTGGTTTCGGCCTTTGGCGCTTTTGGAGCTTGTGTCTTAGCACTCCAAACACCCGAAGTTCTGAACTCCCAAACTCCTGGAGTGGGTCCCTCTTGCGTACATGGCATTCTGCACGTGTGTCCCTACTACCATCTACCACTTGGAAGATACGTGGCGATGATGCCACCTTGACACGTGGTACCCATCTCTTCGACCCTATACCATATACAATGAGTTAGCAGGATACGTGTCTTAGCCACGTGATGACATGTGGTGGATCTATCATACAGTCAAACTCCACCATGTACTTTGGCCACATTGTCTGCTGACGTCACTTCGACCTTCGAGGAAAATCCACACCTTGCATCCTGAATCACCCGAAGTGGGGTTTAGATGGAGAACCGAATAATGATCGAATGACCCATAATCTTCCCTGGTTTGATCTAACGACTGATGGAGATTTGTGGCTCCATGTTCTCGTGATCCACACAATCCTAAGTCTTTAGTCTAGGGGGTAACCGAATGGGAGGATCATAAGGAAGAATGACCACTTTTTTTTTGTAATCCCTTCCCTTACTCTATCCTTCCACTAACACTTGATCTAATGATCAATATGGATCCCGAAGGATCCTTAGATCTATGACCCACGTCACTTTGTGAGTTCGAACTTTGGGGATTCTGACCATTTAACACCCTTTTTCTCTTGGATTGGTCAACATTGAATTGAACACGACGTAGATCCAACGGTCAAGGGAGATCCTGAATATCCTCATATCTATGACTCACGTTACTTCGCGACCGAGAAGTTGATCGGGGTTTAACATGGGTATGAATACCACGATAACAGGTAAATGACCACCAACTTTCAATCAATCGTCAAGTTAATGGTCCGACAGGTCACCTTCAACGCTTTTAGGACGTTGGAATGTTCATTCACCCTAGAGCTCCGAAGTCCCGGAGTCCCAAATAACTTAGCTCCTTTTTTATTGTAGCGAAGGGTTCCATGGTCCTGGTCCTTTGGAACCTTGTCAAGATTCAGAGGCTACACTCCTAAGTCTTAGAGGAAGTTTGGTTAAGTCTGTGGGAATGAACCCGTGGTCTCTTGGAAGACTGGTTTGAAGGAAGCGCCTTCCATTCATAGAACTCAAGTTCTATAACAAGGAAAGGTATTTTTGAGGGATCAATGGCACTGTAGCAGTCCCATAGAATCTGTCTCAACTCTGGAATTTTGATGTTAATCCTTGGGAAAACACCTTGAGGATTTTTCAACTAGCACAGAGGCCAAACTTGTCATTTTACAACCATTCAAATGCAACAGTTTACAGATGAAAAATAAACATTATTACCATCAATTTCACGTGAGACACATTTTGATGCAATATCATGCCATCATCCTCCTATATCCAAGAGGTATATGTATAACACAAATACAAGCATTCAAATCATGCATTTCAATTCAAGTGCATAGGGTATATGAAAATACTTATCTATTACAAGTTGCATGCAACCAATTGACTGTGGGTGTTCACATTTCCACCCAACCGTAGGCTCAGAGGCATTCACTCTTAGCACTTTGACCACCCCCGTTCCAAGCCATGATATCACTAGGGAAAATTCGGCAAATTTTCAAAGATCCTCTCTGTGTCACAACTTCTGCAAGGTTTATTAGGTGCTCCCTCCGCATAAAGCTCGCGACCTTCTTCTTAGGTCAGGTTTTCTAGGTTCTCTTTCCAAAATCAAGAAAGGTATCGGGGAGGTTACTCTCCTCCACCTCTCTGTAAGCAATAAACGTCTCCCTTCTTTCCCACTAATATCAATACCTCCATGGGTTTTATCAGAAGCCTTCCCAGCTGGATTTCCTCTGTGAAAGAGAGTCCTTTCACAACTACATTGTCTCTCGATGTCTTCTCCTTCTGTTTGACACACCTACCACACTTAGAGGCAGGGGGGGGTGAATGAGTGTGGGGATCTTTTTCCCAGAACTTCCCTCTTACACAAAACTCATTAGTTTTTCACAGAACTTCCCTCTTACACAAAACATTTTACTCATTATTCATTGTTGTCATTTATAACCAGTTATATGTGAGCACATATCAACACCATATATCAGCAATATATCATCAACAAGTCATCACCACAAGGAACATAAAGAACACAAGATGTATGTAAAATTTTCGTTTTATTACGGACTACAATCCTTGGGGTTTTTCAGAAACAACTGAATAGAGTACAACTCTACAAGAGCACCAGCTCTATCATGCAAGACTCAATTTACACACTCAGCACCAATTAAGATGAGACAACAATCCTCAATAGATATCAATATGCAACAGGTATGTGACCTGTTGGTAGTGCAACACGCGTATGTATGCGCCCTACCAGTAGTACAACCCGAGTGTATACGTGCCCAAGCAGTACTACAGTCTGCGTATAACTTCTGAGCTATTATGGTTTATCCCTCAAGATCAACTCATATCCTCTGCAACCAATTCATCATTCTCTTCTATCTCTCAATGTCCAAACTGACCACCAACCAGTCACAACACATCCAAGCTCTCCAATAGATTACTCATTCTCCACAACCAATCAATATGAATGCTACTCAATCATGCATAAGCAATCAACATACTATAGTCATCATATCAGTACTGAATCATAAGAGTGTTACTCACTCCATCAGCCAACATAAACCACATCATAGCAGCCATACCAAGAATGCCCTAAGCATTCACAACACAACAAACTATACTATCCATCAAGACAATAATGTAATCATACTAGTGTCTTAGTGACAGATCTGAGCCCATAGAATGCAGATCTGGAACCCGCTTCAGTCTTCAACAACTTGTCATCAGCTCAACCACAAATCTCCATGATTTTTTCCACTATACGCTCCCTGTACACAGACAACCCGTGTACTGTACACACCTTGTACATAGACAACTCGTGTATACGCACCCTATACACAGACAACCCACGTACGCACGAAAAAATAGGGTTTTTCTATAATTCCAAGAATATCACAGTCGTGATCTCAAACTTGTCGAAACTTCAATGCATCCATGAGATCCTCCTGATCTCCTTTCTCTCAGAATAGATCTTCAATCATGCTCAAGAGATCCACACCAAAATGCTCTCACAAGAAGCTCTCCATCAATACTCCAAAAGATATTCTCACAAGAAGTTCTCCATTGATCCACAAAAATGATGTTTTACAAGAGTCCATAGCTATCTTATTTATACTTTCATCCTTTAGGTCACTTAACCCATTTCTAGGTCACTTAACCTATTTTTCCTTATTTTTAGGGTTAACCACTTTTCATAAATAGAAAGATCTCCAATACTTTATTATTTAAATATTCCTTCTTGATTTTGTCACCTTACTTTATCATTTCTTGATTTTGTCACTTCTCTTTATTATTTAAATAATCCATTTTAACTTTTTCACTTTACTTTATCATTTAAATAATGATTTCTTCTTTTCAATCACTTTGACTTCTTTG
This sequence comes from Picea sitchensis, assembly GCA_010110895.2. Classification (NCBI taxonomy): domain Eukaryota; kingdom Viridiplantae; phylum Streptophyta; class Pinopsida; order Pinales; family Pinaceae; genus Picea; species Picea sitchensis. The sequence goes on from SNQJ01S0037291.1 coordinate 9,277, forward strand.
ACGTTTTGGGGCTTCAAGCTTACATGTGAGGGTCCTCCAACTTCGTAAGGCCATAACTCTCAAACCATGAGGAGTTATGTGACATTCCACATACCACCGGAAATGGTATGACAAGAAATATCCATATAGGATGGTTTCACCAATAAATTCATTGATCTTCAAGTCATTATTCCACATACAAGCATGGGTCCTCCAACCATTCTTCTAGGATAACTCAATTCTTAAAATGTCTTCCCGTGAGAGATTTCACCATAAGGGGACCACTTTGGAGTTCATCCATTTGTACACTTTATCAACCATGATAAGACTATAATGATTCATCTTTGCATCAATCCATCACTGCATCATATACATCAACTATGCATCATGTATCAATGACAACTCATTGATTCATCTTCATCATATCAATAACAACTCATCGATCCATCTTCATCTATGCATTCTCATCAAGGACAATACATATTACATTACATAAATAATCAATCAATCAATCCTTCAACATTAATCAATCACTCGACATAAATTAATGATATCAATAAATCAAACCGTTGGCATCAATGACAACATGGTTCAACAATCTCCCCCTTTGGCATTGATGTCAACACCAATTACCAATTATTGATGTCAACATGTAGATAAGGCATGCTCTACATCAATAGTCAATGTGACTATATCTCCCCATCAATAAACATCAATCACATCAATGTGATTAACTCTCCCCCTTTGACATCAATGGAAAAGAGACATTCTCCTCTTGGGGTTGCTCCCCCTATCTGAGTGCCTTTGATCTTCTTCTGAATAATATCTCCCATTTTGAGCAAGGGATATCACTCTGATGTAATGCCGAAGATACATCAAACATACTCCCCTTATGACCATTGCTCCCCTTGGAATTATGCTTCTGTACTCTTTCTTCAAATATAGGGCTCTTTTCTAGGTATGCATCTGATAAATATCTCCTCCTATAATCATGGGAAGAAGAATGACTCCCCCTATGGGTATGTCTCCCCTATCTTCTCTGCAAGATGAAAAATGTGCTACCATATCACGATCCTTGGACCTATTCATGCATCAAACTCATTCTATACCAAGCATCATGAAACAAAAGATATGTCAATGATGAAATAAAGAATCATGAGCAAAATATCAACCAAGTACATCTTGTACAAAATGTGTGATCATCATGCACAACACCTAAGTACATCATCATCATGCAATGTGCCAAAATATATCATCCATGGAATGTATCAATCATATGTCTCTATCAACATGCCAACATGTGCATCCACCAATATGCCAACCATGTGCATCTACCAACATGCCAAACAATGTATCATATCACTCATTATATGTTTCCATCATGAACTAAGTGACAAAATCATGTATCTCAAACAAATGCCAATTGTTGTGCTAATCAAGTAGTACCAATGGTGTAGTATCATCAAGCATATGCCATCTATGAGTGTACCAAACATGTACAT
>SNQJ01S0037291.1:18754-30886 GCA_010110895.2 Picea sitchensis
ATACATAGTTTTTAATGAAATTAAGATTTACCTTTTAAATTTGATCAGTACACATTTTAAAGTCTTTAGATGCTTCCTTGTCCCCATAATCTCTCAATAGGGATTTTAATATTTCTTCCTTAAACACTACATTTCCAGGCTAGTATGTGATCTCCTTCTTATATTGTTATAATCATATTTTTAATATTTCATATTAAAAATTTTAATTTTCCATTTTATTTTTTCTACATTATTTTATATTATACATATTATTATATTGATTTTTTAATGTTATTAATTTAATAATATTGTTTTATGTTGCATTTCTTATATATATTTAAGTGTAAAGGAAAATTTGAAAGTACATAAATTTTCAAAAAGACATTGCACATTAAAAAAAACCAACAATTAAATTAAATTGATTTATAAATGTCATGTCTTCCACTGTGGGTTATTTGTTCGCCTCTTATTATGTAAAATCCAATTGTGTAAATGGTGACCACATACACTTCATTCCTACACCTGTAACATTTTTATAAGAGATTTGAAAATAAACTATGAAATAAATAATGTGGGCAACATAATTTAGAATTTGGTAGGCAATGCTATGATGCGTTTTTTAGTTGGATGGAAAAACAATTATTTTGATTATTTTGATCACCTACGCTAATGAGTTTCCAATTGTCAATTCTCCAAATCTAATTATTTGTTACATGGATCCCCATTCTATGTTTGACAAGACACATAAGAAGAGGAGCGATGGCAAAAAAAAAAACACATGCCCCATTCAACAGGTTCAATTATTGTGAGATAGTGGATGTGGAACAATAATCAAGTGAGCCACAAGGAGTTCAAAGGAGTTCAAACCAAATTTTAAAATCACTTGTCATTTATGAAGGACAAAGATATCATAAAATGTCAAAAGAAGAGCTAGATTTTCAATAACCTATCAATGTCCTCACSTCCAWTGCTTGGTGGTTCAATGATCATTGGTTCATCACATGATACTTTTCTTTGGCATCTAAATACTAAAATCATCTATATTCTAGTTGGCTCTTATCTATTCCCTTATTGATCTAGGTGGATATTGGTGGCCACCCACCTATTCCAACTGGATCACTTACAGATTTCATCTGGCAATTTCAGTTTTCATATTGGTAGTTTTTTTCCTAGTTTTCGGGTCCTAAACTTTCGGGGCCATTTTGAGGTCCTAAACAACGTTTTTAGGGCTCTCTACAATCTAACTATAATTAGAGTTATATTTTTACAACATAATGTGTAGTACTGGGATAGACCTTTCCAACAGGCTATCGTGCAACTAAAACGAATATCTTATGAAAAAGTTACGACCCTGGGAAGTTGATGTACTAACTTACCCCAACGGGGCTCACATGAATTTTGGTGCTTCATCTCCTAGGATTAGGTTTTTGGATGTCTAGGGTTTTGACATTCATGTTTGATGTAAAAAGGCCTTTGGAGCCCCATGGTACTCATCTTCTTGCGAATGAGCGTAGCCGTCACATCTCTTCTCAGAGATAAGTTGTCACCATTCTAGCGAGCTAGTTTCAGTCTGCATTTTACAGTTTCAACATATTTCTTATTTAATAGAAGTCAAGTTTTACTGTATCTCTGTGTTAATATTATAAATATGTGTTTTCATTTTGTTCCCCTCATAAATTTGGATCAGTGGTATCATATCGGTCTCCTCCTTGTCGTTTTTAGTGCATGTCCCTGACGAGGTCAGGGTATAGAGAGTTGGGTCTCGAGGGATCCACATTATTTGTAGTTTCACCCACTCAGGTTTCCTTCAAGGATGTTATTAAGGAACAATACTACCATGTTGGAAGTTATGACGACTTGTATACAAGATTGACCACATTGCGGTAGGAAAGAGACCAAACAATGTCGGAGTTCACCAATGTCTTCCATACCTTACACACCAAGTTGGGTATCAAATATTATGAGTTACATCTAGTGCTCAAGTACTACACCAGTCTGCATAGATACATCCAGACAAAAATGGAGTTTCTGGATATCTCGTCCTTGGTCGCGACCTATCGATATGCTGTCAAAATCGAGTAGAAGCTTAAACAAGAGATGCGACAATTTGGGTCTGGGAACCTCTCACAGAAGAAGCAAGGCAAAGGCAACCCAAACCCACAAAACAAAGGGCAAAGCAAAGATGGGAAGCCTCAGGACAACCAGTCTAAGCTGCAAACAAATAAGGACAATGAAGAGACGAAGAAAGACATGGGTAAGTGGTGCAACTTCCATAAGATCCCCTGGCATAACATTGTTGATTGTCGCTCAAATAAGTTATTGGTGGCGGAGGTGAAAGCCTATGAATCAGATGCGGGTTCCGACTCAAATTCAGAACTAGAAAAAGGGAGATAGATTATTGACATAGAACCCAGTGCCACCATTGCTACCACCAAGATCCAACCTAGTGGACCTGAAGAGCAAGAGGAAGGCAAGTGCTTATTTCATTCATAGATATGGGTGAAGAGTACTTCGGTGTACTTCATTGTTGATAGCGTTAGCCAGAAGAACCTCATCTCAACGGAGGTCATCAAGTTGACATGATACATGCCTTCGTGTCGAGGCATGTATCATGTCAACTTTAGATTAACCCACTTAAATTAACATTTGACCAAGGGTTGAGAAATGATATATAGTTTCTGCAAATACTTCCTTCTAAACATCAGATTCTAAAAGTACAAAACAAACATTATGTTGCTCCCATTGGAATAGAGAAGTAACTAGCAATGGTACATTGTAGAAGATATTTATTTGTTTTCAATTGATCTTCAAAGTCCCGAATTTAACGCATTTGTTAATTGTTGGGGTCATAGTTTTTGTAATTTGTATAGAATTATTTTGATTGTCACACCATCTGGCCGTGTAACGTTGTTTTCCTCGTAGGACAATTTCCAGGCACATTGTTCACCACACTCTACACTTTTCTAGAACCCATAATTGTAATTGTGAATGATATGCGTCCCCATTTATTGATGAAGACCAATTCTAAGGGTCGAGAAGATCGAGTTATCTATGTGTTCGATCCAACACCTCATCCCGTGTTATCCAAATCAATGTCCAAGGCTCAAATCCATGACCCTTTACATTGACACTAGGAACTAACTTCCAATTGTTGGGTCCTTTAACATTGGTGCCCAATATTGTATCCCTGGCACCAAAATTTATGGCCTTTGTCTTAACATCAAAGGCGATTAACCACAAAAACTTCGACTCAATCACGTTTTCAATAAAAACGATGAAGATGATCAAGTTTTAAACTTGATCATAGATCATCGAAAGACATTGATGGCCTGAATTGTACGATCGGTCGGCTCAAATCCTTTTCGTAATTAGATCAATACCGTTGACATACAAAGACATTACTCTGGCACCATTGGATCAAACTAGTAAGGAGATTGCATTGTGTTGGGGTGGTACCCAATAACCAAAGAAGTTCTAGTAGCAGAGTTCCACGCGAAGTTCCAGTCACGATTATGTATGGTTCCCGTGGACAAAATTATTTTTAATAGTGTTAAAGAATCGACAGTGAATATCTAATCCAGAGTTTTCCAAATCGATAGTTCTCCTCGATATTGGATATTGCTATATTGACATTTTTTTAATTTTTGTGTAAGTGTTAAATGCCATAGTCTGGTCACCAATAATTCAAGATGTTGGTTATAACACTTGCTCCTGTGAATAAACAGAGCATTGCATCCATAGAGCTAAAGAAAATATGTACTATAACTATTTTTATTACTTTTAAATGTATTTAAAACTAGTATTAAATGTACTTTCCCTCGCACATTTAAAACAATTGTAATTGTCTTGTGATCAATTACAACGCTGTCATGACTTTATGAACATTGAATGAGAATTAATGAAGCATGGAGTGTGAAGCTTTAACACATTAATCCTAGTCAATTTTGGCATAAATGCACTAAGGTGGTTTTTTAGACTGTTAAAAAACCATGATTTCTTAAAGTCATAAGTCTTAATTCACATCATTCTCTCTGGGGTTTCCTTTCACTAGTTGGTATTAGAAATACTTTTAAATTTTAAATAACCCTGTTAGTTATTTTTTTTTAAATAAAACTTACACTTTTTGGTTTACTTGCAGGAATTCACGAAGACAAAATGACTTGCAGAAGCAAAGCAAGACGACAAAATGACGATGAAGATGACATTGAAAAGAACCCCAATTCAACATGTTTCTCTGATACTACATTCAAGACGGGAATGAGCAATAGTATGGAGTGGAGCGAAATTTATACCTTCTTCTAGCAAGGGGATTTCACTGACGAATATGAATCAAATGTTGATGACTTGGTTGATATTAAAGCATCTAAACTTCACAAAATTTTCGTGAGGCCAACTATTGTGGCCTATTACAACATGGTACAATGGATTATCTCCCATACTAATATCTCTACATGCATTTTTGTTAATTCACCCTGCCAAGTTGTTGGCTCCTTCAGGACTGAAGATGTTAATAATATGTATAAGCTAAGCCCACCTATAGTCAGGCTTGATGACAATTTCATCAAAGAATTTATTAAGAAAAATGTTAAAGAGGAGGAAGTGCAAATTTCTAACTTAATTAAAGAATGGCGGTATGACCCTAATTCTTTCAAAATCATGGGTGACAAGATGTATCATGTTCCCAGACTAAAAAAAGCCCCTATGTTAGTTTCCATAATGCTTTTTCGTCTATACGGAAAGAAACATTCTATCAAATTTAAACTAAGTTGGGTTCCCCTTATCCACCAATTCCTCACAAGGAAAGTTTTCAATTGGTCTCATATACTCTCTGCCAATATCAAACAAGAAGTGAAAAAAATCTTAGGAAGCCCCTATAGGATATATTGTCTAGGTTTTTTTATGTCTTCTTATTTAGTGGATGTCATTTGTGTAGTTACTCCTTTCCCTATGTTAGGTTGGCGTTGGTATCCCTCTAAAGAAGCAGTTCATTTATGCTACTCTAAAATGTGAAAAAACAACTGCAAAAATGATTTCTATGGCATCTGCAATTTTTTTCATGATTCCCCTGCATCTACTTTTGAAAAACCTTTCAGCCCCAAGATTTACTCAGGAGACTACGAATTCTATAAATGAAATTGGTGATTGGTTTGGAGTTGAATAATTTTCATACATAAGGATTTTTTGTTGTGAAGGGCCCCCTCATCTCCTACCCAGATATGTCTCAGAAAGGCTAGCATTAAAAGAGATTGCATATCAGATTGTCAGTGTTGGAATTTCAGTTACATTCAATAAAAATCAGAAAAGGAAATGACCTACTTTACCAATTTCATTAGTTATATATACCTTATTGAATGCAAAACATGCTCAAAAGGAAGTTGATCTATTATATGGAATTTGGCTCATCCAAGGATATTTTAAAAGACATGATCCAATAGAGATCATCAAAAGATATTGTACCATAGTTAAAATCAAAGAAAATATTCATGAAGACAATTCTCTTGACGTCGTTTTTCAAAGAGCCACCAAATTCCATGAATTATCCCAAAGAATTGATCTCATTAGAAATAATGCTAGTTTCTTGAAATTCGTTCCCCATGTCAAAGATTGGTGGGAGAATTTTTGTGAGCAAAAGGAAATAGAGGGATCCACATTATTTATAGTTGCACCCACTCGGGTTTCCTTCAGGAATGTTATTAAGGAACAATACTACCACATTGGAAGTTATGACGACTTGTATAAAAGATGGACCACATTGCGGCAGGAAAGAGACCAAACAATGCCAGAGTTCACCAGTGTCTTCCATACCTTGCGCACCAAGCTGGGTATCAAATATTATGAGTTACATATGGTGTTCAAGTACCACGGTGGTATGCATAGATACATCGAAACAAAAATGGAGTTTCTGGATATCTCGTCCTTTGGTGCGTCCTGTCGATATGCTATCAAAATTGAGCAGAAGCTTAAACAAAAGATGCAGAAGCAGGGCAAAGGTAGCCTAAATCTGCAGAACAAAGGGCAAAGAAAATATGGGCAACCTCAGGACAACCGGTCTAAGCTACAAACAAATAAGGACAATGAAAAGACGAAGAAAGACAATAGGAAGTGGTGCGACTTCCATAAGAGCCCCTGGCATAACACTTTTGATTGTTGCTCAAAGCAGTTATTGGTGGTGGAGGTGAAAGCCTTTGAATCAGATGCAGGTTCCGATTCAGAGTCAGAACTAGAAAAGGGGAGACATATTATAGACGTAGACCCAGTGCCACCATTGCTACCGCCAAGATCCATCCCAGTGAGCCTGATGAGCCAGAGGAAGGAGAGCATATCTTTCATTCACAGATATGGGTGAAGGGTTCTCCGCTGCACTTCATCATTGATAGCGTTAGCTAGAAGAACCTCATATCAACAGAGGTCATCAAGTTGACATTATACATGCCTTCTTGTTGAGGCATGTATCATGTCAACTTTAGATGAATCCACTTAAATTAACATTTGACCAAGGGTTGAGAAATGATATAGATTCTGCAAATACTGCCTTCTAAACATCAGATTCCGAAAATACAAAACCAACATTATGTTGCTCCCATTGGAATAAATATGTAACTAGCAATGGCGCACTGTAGAAGATATTTATTTGTTTTCAATTAATCTTCAAAGTCCTGAATTTTATGCATTTGCTCATTGTTTGGGTCATAGTTTTTGAATTTGTAAGGAATTATTTTGATCGTCATACCATCTGGTTGTGTAATGTTGTTGTCCTCGTACAACAATTTGTAGCCACATTGTTCACCACACTCTGCTCTTTTCTAGAACCCATAATATTCTCAATTGTATCTTTCCAACAACATAGAGATCCACTTGTAATTGTGAATGATATGTGTCCCCATTTATTGATGAAGACCAATTATAAGGGTCGGGAAGATCAAGTTATCTATGTGTTCGATCCAACACCACATCCCGTGCTATCCAAATCGATGTCCAAGGCTCAAATCCATGACCCTTTACATTGACACTAGGACCTAACTTCCAATTGTTGGGTCCTTTAACATTGGCGCCCAATATTTTATCCCTGGCACCAAAATTTATGGCCTTTATCTTAACATTAAAGGCGATTAACCACGAAAAATTCAACTCAACCAAGTTTTCAATAAAAAATATGAAGATGATCAAGTTTTAAGATTGATCATAGATCATCAAAAGACATTGATGGCCCGAATTAGACAATCGATCGGCTCAAATCATTTATGTAATTAGATCACGACCGTTGACATACAAAGAAATTACTCTGGCACCATTGGATCAAACTAGTAAGGAGATTGCATTGTAACCGATAAACAAAGAAGTTATGGTAGCAGAGTTCCACGCAAATTTCCAGTCACGGTTATGAATGGTTCCCGTGGACAAAACCCTTTTTAATAGTGATAAAGAATCGACAGTGAAGATCTGATCCAAGGTCTGCCAAATCGACGGTTCTCCTTGATATCGAATATCGCTATATTGGCATTTTTTTTAATTGGTGTGTAAGTGTTAAATGCAATAGTCCGATCGTCGTTAATTGAAGCCGGTGGTTATAGCACTTGCTCTTCTGAATAAACAAAACATTGCGTCCATATAGATAAACAAAATATGTACTATAACTATTTTTATTATTTTTAAATGTATTTAAAACTAGTATTAAATGTACTTTCCCTCACACATTTAAAAGAGCTGTAATTGTCTTGTCATCGATTACATCTCTGTCATGACTTTATGCACATTGAATGAGAATTAATGAAGCATCGAGTGTGAATATTTAACACATTAATCCTCGTCAATTTTGGCGTAAATGCACTAAGGTAGTTTTCCAAACTATTCAAAAAACATGATTTCTTAAAGTCGTAAGTCTTAATTCACATCATTCTCTCTAGGGTTTCCTTTCACTGGTTGGTATTAGAAATACTTTTAAATTTTAAATAAACATGTTAGATATTTTTTTAAAATAAGACTTACACTTTGTGGTTTACTTGCAGGAATTCACGAAGATAGAATGACTTGCAGAAGAAAATCAAGACAAAAAAAATGATGATGAAGACAACATTGAAAAGAACCCCAATTCAACATGTTTCTTTGATACTACATTCAAGATGGGAATGAGAAATAGTATGGAGTGGAGCGAAATTTATACCTTCTTCTAGCAAGGGGATTTCACTGACGAATATGAATCAAATGTCAACGACTTGGTTGATATTAAAGCATCTGAACTTCACAAATTTTTTTCCAGACTGACCATTGTGGCCTATTACAACATGGTATGATGGATTATCTCCCATACTAATATCTCTAAATGCATTGTTTTTAATTGACCCTGTCAAGTTGTTGGTTCCTTAAGGCCTGAAGATGTAATAATATGTATAATCTAAGCCCATCTATAGTCAGGCTTGATGACAATTTCATCAAATAATTTATTAAGAAAAATGTTAAAGAGGAGGAAATGAAAATTCTTGACTTAATTAAAGAATGGTGGTATGACCCTAATTCTTTCAAAACCATGGGTGACAAGATGTATCGTGTTCCCAGACTAAAAAAATCCCCAATGTTAGTTGCCATAATGCTTTATCGTCTATACGACAATAAAAAAATCTACCAAATTTAAACTGAGTTGGGTTCCCCTTATCCACCAAGTCCTCACAAGGAAATTTTTCAATTGGTCTCATATACTCTCTACCAATATCAAACAAGAAGTGAAAAAAGTCTTAGGAAGCCCCTCTAGGATATACTATCTAGGTTTTTTTATGTCTTCTTATTTAGTGGATGTTGTTTGTGTAGTTACTCATTTCCCTCTTTTAGGTTGGCGTTGGTATCCCTCTAAAGAAGCAGTTCATTTATGATTCTCTAAAATATGAAAATTCAACTGCAAAAATGATTTCTTGACATCTGCAATTTTTTCATGATTCCCCTGCATCTACTTTTGAAAAACCTTCCAGCCCCAAGATTTACTCAGGAGACTACAGATGCTATAAATTAAATTGATGATTGGTTTGTAGATGAATAATTTTCATACATAAGGATTTTTGGTTGTGAAGGGCCCCCTCATCTCCTGCCCATATATGTCTCAGAAAGGCTAGCATTAAAAGAGATTTCATATTAGATTTTTAGTGTTGGCATTGCAGTTACATTAGATAAAAATCAGAAAAGGCAAGGGCCTACTTTCCCAATTTCAATAGGTATCTATACCTTATTGAATGCAAAACGTGCTCAAAAGGAAGTTGATCTATTAGATGGAAGTTGGCCCATCCAAGGAGATTTTAAAAGACATGATACAACAGAGATCGTCAAAAGACAGTGTGCCATAGTTAAAAGAAAAGCATATCTTCACGAAGACAATCCTCTTGACGTCATTTTTCAAAGAGCCACGAAAGTCCATGAATTATACCAAAGAATTGATCTCATTAGAAATAATGCTAATTTCTTGAACTTTGTTGAATGACAAGTTGAAAGGAAGAAATATTTTCTTAATGAAAATAATAAAACATAGGGAATTGTAGAAATCGAGGAACTGAAGAAGATATAAATGAAACAGAACCAGTTCATAATGCTTCTTCAACAAAAACACAAGTGGACAAATCTACACAAGAAAAGGTTCTAACAAGAGAATAGGATTCAAGCGGATTAAATACCCAGACCCCTGCCAAAGTGATTGAGCCAAATACAAATTTCAATACAAACACAGACATGGAGTTCTCCCAGACAACACTCGTTTAGATCACTGATCCTGTCAATACTACTCCCATAACCTCAATTTCAGGAAGGCTAGGTACAACGTCCTTTGATCTTGATAGCATTTCTCCTATACAAAATATTGTTTTGTCTTTGTGCAATTTGTTTTATGAAAAAACCAAAATTATAGAGAAGATAAAGTCCAAAAAGAAGAAAACGACCCACCACGAAGAAACAACAAAAGAGATAACTCAGCTATAGAATGTTGCACATATGAACGATGAAGAATTTGCAAAGGAAGTTGTTTATGCTTTAGGGGAATTTTCCAACACTAATAAGGGTATGTGAGCAGATTGATTAACCAGTTGAAGAAAGAGGAAAACATAATAAAGTAGCTTCTAGAACAACAAAAGGTACAAGAAGATAGTTGGTCAAAATATCATTTCATAGTTGAGAACAAGATTAGACGAGATTAAAATTGAGCTTGATAGACATGTAGCCACATTATTTAAAGAGAAAGAGAAAATCAACAAAGACTATGATAAGCAAATAGATAACTTGACTGATTAATTGGAGGAAATGAAGATCAAAAATGAAAATTCAGAAATTTTGAGGAAAGAAACAATTAAGCTTAATGTTAAATTAACATCTTTCACAGGGGATTGTTCTATTCAAAATTATACATCATCAAAGAACAACACGAACAAGTCTTGGAATTTTCCGTTGAGTCTCAGTTGCGATCTAAAAAGAAAAAATAACTCCAAGATACATTTAATAATTTGAAAATGTGGAAGGTACAAAGAACCAATTTTCCACCAAGTTAGTCCAAAATGCCCGAAGAATAAAAAATTAAAATGCAAGCCTCACTTGATTCCTGGCAATCAAATTGTTCGGCTTCACATGGTTTCATTGAATAAGCAAGTAATAATTGTTCAATCTTATTGGATGCAACAATAGATATCATTGAAGAATACAAAATGTCTGATGTGCAATTTCTTGGAAAATCAGTACCATTATGAAATTGTCTCGCATCTGTGCAACAATAGACAGATTCAAGGGCAAATGCAATCAATACTTGAATTTTTGGAATCTGGATGGTGCTCAAGAATTTCTTACTCGTCCAATAGAATGTTCCAAAGAAATTGATAATTTTCTATCAAGATTTTCATCTACACAAGAGGAAATTGGCAAAATGTTTTTACCGATGTAAGTTAAACAAGGAAATACCTCAGCCTCTATTAAGTGTAGTTTTGTTAGAAAAATTACTCTATGGAAAATCCCAGGAAAAATGCAAGTAGAAAAAATCATCACAGGGGTTGCTACATCTGAGCAAAACATATTTCCTTAGTATTAACAAACAGATCAAATCAGGTACCTGTGCTCACTATTTTTGGAAAACTATTCTACAATCTAGTGCCATTTTCTTCTATTTATTGTAATTTTGTAGTAAGAGTGATGGGTTGGAAATTTTGGAGAGAAGGTTATATGCACTATTGTGAAAGCCTTAATCTTTTAAGTTTTTAAGACCTGGAAGTGACCACTGTTAGGATATTTAGACACTTAGGAGTTAGTTAAGAACTACTTGGTCTAATGTGTTGTTAGGTAAAAGTGTGTTTCTTAGTGTGTTTCTTTAGTATGCATTAGTGTGCATTTGTAGTTAGGACATCCAACGGTCACAATATGTTCTCGACATAGAGTGATCTGACGATTCATACTCTCCTCGATATTAATGGCCATTGATCAGTGGCTTAACACCCGATTGGTCTATGAACTCTATTTAAAGAGAATGGAGGTTCATTTGCCGATGATCAATTGTGAGAAACTCTCTTGTAAAATCTCTTTGTAATCCTTTTCTTTGCATTAATAAACTGCTCCTAGTGGTCGTGTTGGCTAGAGTCATGGATGTTTCCACGTACGGGTTTTACCACGTGAAAACATAGATGTGTTGATCTTTGATCTGGTTATGTGAGTGGTTACTGAAGGTGTTCATCCTTTGTTGGAATACCTGTGTTGTCGAACATGGTATCAGAGCATGTTTGAAGACCCGCTCCTGTTGTAGATCGAGATCGTGAAGCTGAGTTAACTCATCTCCATTTTCTGTCATTTCCAAACATTTATGGGCCGAGAGGACTGTTCCATTACGTTCGGAGCACTCATTTCAATCAAGAACACTTTTCGTTTCACTCTAAAAGGTCTCAGTTTGCCCAAGATATGGCCATCACAGTCAGATCTGGAGGTATAAATCAATTGTGCAAATTACATAGTCAATCGCACTCCCACAAAGGCTCTTAAAAATATAACACCAGAAGAGATTGGTCTAAAATTAAACCAGATGTAAGTCACTTCCATGTATTTGGCAGTATAGCATGGGCTCACATTCCTGATGAGAAAAGGAAAGCATTGCAGCCTAAAAGTGAGAAGTGTATATTTGTTGGTTATTCTGAAGATGTCAAAGGTTAT
>SNQJ01S0037291.1:35284-52793 GCA_010110895.2 Picea sitchensis
ACACATCCATCCTATAATAAAAGGGATGAACCCCATTTTAATCAGTACATGCTAAAAGCTATAGTTTGGTTAGCAGACATAAACTTCAAAGCATGATCATCACAAGTCCAAACGTTTTAAACTCTGCAAAAAACATAAATGATGAGTCCCACGGCCAACCAAGTCATCTCAGATGAATGTACATGAGAATTAGATTACTCACTAAAATGCGGACCCAGATCGTTCTCTTCAGTGGATATCCTCACAGTCTCTCCTCTAATGGATGGTGGATACCGATCCCCATCGCAAGCATCATATAAATGGTGGACCTCAATGCTCAGGTGTATAAATTGGCTAGGCAATCTGTTAGACCTGCATACACACAACATTCATAGCCACCTCAAATCACGGGCATTATGACTGTTCAGCCATGGAAATCCATGCAAACAATGCAAACTTCAGAAAATACAATGCAAACAATGCATGAAGATAATTGCAAACAATGCATGAAGATAATTACAAACAATGCAAACTTCAGGAAATCCATGCAAACAATGCATAAAGATAATTACATGAGAAAAATACAACTAAAGACAACGCGAAAGCAAAACTGTAGAGTGATCAGTAGCTGGAATTGTTGGAGTAACTAGTAAAGCAGCTAAACTGTATGCATCAAGAAAGAAACACTGAAGAGTTATTTATAGATACAGGAAGGGGAAGGTGAAGAGGAGGAGTAAGAGTTTATAGTTTACTTTTGGGTATAGATTTGTAACTTTGACGTCGCAGGTGCTTGACGCGTGCGTTTTGGATTAGACATTAGTAACAACTCCGAAGTCACTGCCGCGCCTTCATTCTCACCTGTAAGTTTGTGCCGTCGCTGCCGCGCCTTCATTCTCACCTGTGAATTTGTGCCGGCGCCTTCATTCTCACCAGTAAGTTTGTGCCGTCACTGCCGCGCCTTCCCTGAAACTTGTTCCATCGCACTTAATGGACGTAAAGGTTGTGCTGCACTCGGCATTGTTAAACGGCCATTGACGTTATAATCATAAGTGAGGTTAGGGGATGGTTAGCCCCGGGCGCGATCAATAACCAGCCTGCTGCGGTAGGTGGTATATACACCATACACCGTCGGATATATAAGGTTCGTCGGATATATAAGGTGGTATATATATCGTCGGATATATACTGTAGTAACCTGCTAGCTGGTTATTGATAGTCGTTAATCTCATGGTATAACATAATTGATCCAAAAAATTATTAATGAAGTTGCAATTATGATATACAGATCGATGCAATCTCTGCCAGGGTCGTAATACAGATCGATGCAATCTCTGCAATTATGATATACAGATCGATGCAATCTCTGCCAGGGTATAACATAATTGATCCAAAAATTTATTAATGAAGTTGCAATTATGATATTATCACAGATATACAGATTGATGCAATCTCTGCTACCAAGCTTCTACAATCAATGTGACAGGGTTGTAATAAGGTCACATCTAAACATAAGCCATTCACGATGAGGGCAAGCCTGTCCGGATTTGAACGTAGGTATTTTACACAACAAACATGTCAAATTCAAGTTGTCTCTGGATAATAGCCAAATACATACACAAATTTAATTTGTAATGTAGAACTAACATCGGAACCACAACAAACAAGGATCTCCTCGTCAGATTAGTAGTCATCCGGATTACTTGTTAATGATTACTTGTGTTAATAATCAATGATTACTTGTTAATGATTACTTGTGTTAATGATTACAACGGAGTTAGTAATCATGATCTATGTTAATGATTACTTGTGTTAATGCTACATCAGTACATTACTTTTCAATTTTATATACATAAATTATAGTGATTGCAGGGGTTAGGGATTGCGGCTGAAATTTTATAGTCTCGCTTCTTATTTCATTTATGTTTCCTCATGATCGTAAAACCTGTTGAGTCATTATCCCAATGTAAGATAGAGATGTATGCGTTCAATTGCTATATGAGCCAGTAGGCATTTTGTATTTCCATTTTCTTCAGAAAGTTGACACTTATGTGATTAGATTTTATGTTGGAGGGTTGATGTAGATTTTATTGTGTTTTACCAAGGCATATGATTAATTCGTAGTTTACATGGTTTCGAATTCACACTTTTTGATAATGAAACTTCCCAAAGGATGTAAATAAAGATTAATGATCAAGATTGGCCTCACACTAAGCTAAACATATTTTTGATTTTATGTCAATTATTTATCATTTGTTGTATTATGTGAATTAAGTTAAGTTTAGGCTAGGGCAGTGTAGGTTAGGTGAATATAAGGTAGGGTTTAGGCTAGGGCAGTGTAGGTTAGGTGAATATAAGGTAGGTTAGATAGGGGAGTGAGAAAGGGAGTGTATGGTTCCTCAAGTAAAAGATTTCAAAACCTTTCAAAGGATGTAAATAAAGATTAATGATCAAGATTGACTTCACACTAAGCTAAACATATTTTTGATTACCTTGTATGGTTCTCAAGTAGAAGATTTCAAAAAAACTAACAAGAAAATATGTTATAATCCAATGCAACAATAATAGTGCACAGAGCATTCAAAATTCTACATCACCCTATGCTAATGTTGTAGGCTTGTTCAACCTCTCATTTGACACTGTAAGAGCCCACATAAAAGGGCATTTGGAAAATTTGTTGCCAGAGAAACCATTATAAATGAAGAGTATCGGGTTAGGTCTAGACTTTGCATAATCTTGTCACTTATGTTTAATGGCTGGCAGTAGCATCATTGCATGTAGAGAGCCATTCAAAAGACTAGTCATATGTTTTGGTTTGTTTTCTCCTTTTATTGAAATGTTGAATTGGCTATTTCTTTTTAATTATTTGTTTGACATTTGTATAGGTTCAAAATCACACATACCTAATCTTATTTAAAATGATTATTTTTAAGAATGATAATTTTAGATTTATTGATTTCTCTATTAGAGATAAATTTTATTGGAAATGTAATATTTTATTTAACACATTTTTTTTATGAAGTGTGTACTTAATTTATTGTTGTCATTTGAAATCTAATTTTTTTTAAAAACTTTTCATTCTGTAAAGATTGATACATCTTTCTCAATGAAATTAAGATTTACCCTTCAAATTTGATCACTACACATTTTAAAGTCTTTAGATGCTTCCTTGTCCCCATAATCTCTCAATAGGGATTTTAATATTTCTTCCTTAAACACTACATTTCCACGCTAGTATGTGATCTTCTCTTATATTGTTATAATTATATTTTTAATATTTCATATTAAAAATTTTAATTTTCCATTTTATTTTTTCTACATTATTTTATATTATACATATTATTATATTGATTTTTTAATATTATTAATTTAATAATATTGTTTTATGTTGCATTTCTTATATATATTTAAGTGTAAAGGAAAATTTGAAAGTACATAAATTTTCAAAAAGACATTGCACATTAAAAAAACCAACAATTAAATTAAATTGATTTATAAATGCCATGTCTTCTAGTGTGGGTTATTTGTTCGCTTCTTATTATGTAAAATCCAATTGTGTAAATTATGTAAAATCCAATTGTGTAAATGGTGACCACATACACTTCATTCCTACACCTATAACATTTTTATAAGAGATTTGAAAATAAACTATGAAATAAATAATGCGGGCAACATAATTTAGAATTTGGTAGGTAGTGCTATGACGTGTTTTATAGTTGGATAGAAAAACAATTATTTTGATTATTTTGATCACCTACCTAATGAGTTTCCAATTGTCAATTCTCCAAATCTAATTATTTGTTACATAGATCCCCATTCTATGTTTGACAAGACACATAAGAAGAGGAGCGATGGCCAAAAAAACAACACATGCCCCCTTCAACAGGTTCAATTATTGTGAGATAGTGGATGTGGAACAATAATCAAGTGAGCCACAAGGAGTTCAAAGGAGTTCAAGCCAAGTCTAGAAGGGTAACTCAAAAAATACTCTTTAAATAAAATGTAAAATTTTAATATCACTTGTCATTTATGAAGGACAAAGATATCATAAAATGTCAAAAGAAGACCTAGATTTTCAATAACCTATCAATGTCCTCACCTTCAATGCTTGGTGGTTCAATGATCATTGGTTCATCACATGATACTTTCCTTTGGCATCTAAATACTAAAATCATCTATATTCTAGTTGGCTCTTATCTATTCCCTTATTGATCTAGGTGGATATTGGTGGCCACCAACCTATTCCAACTGACTCACTTACAGATTTCATCTGGCAATTTCAGTTTTCATATTGGTAGTTTTTTTCCTAGTTTTCGGGTCCTAAACTTTCGGGGCCATTTTGAGGTCCTAAACAACGTTTTTAGGGCTCTCCACAATCTAACTATAATTAGAGTTATATTTTTACAACATAATGTGTAGTCCTCGGATAGACCTTTCCAACAKSCTATCGTGCAACTAAAACRAATATCTTATRAAAAWGTTACRACCCTRGGAAGTTGATGTACTAACTTACCCCAAYRRGGCCCACMTGACTTTTGGTGCTTCATCTCCTAGGATTAGGTTTTTGGATGTCTAGGGTTTTGACATTCATGTTTGATGTAAAAAGKCCTTTGRAGCCTCATGGTACTCAYCTTCTTGCGGATGAGCATAGCCRTCACATCTCTTCTCAGAGATAAGMTGTCACCATTCTAGCAAGCTAGTTTCAGTCTGCATTTTACAGTTTCAACATATTTCTTATTTAATAGAAGTCAAGTTTTACTGTATCTCTGTGTTAATATTATAAATATGTGTTTTCATTTTGTTCCCCTCATAAATCTGGATCAGTGGTATCATATCGGTCTGCTCCTTGTCATTTTTAGTGCATGTCCCTGACGAGGTCACGGTATAGAGAGTTGGGTCTCGAGGGATCCACATTATTTGTAGTTTCACATTATTTGTAGTTTACCCACTCGGGTTTCCTTCAGGGATGTTATTAAGGAACAATACTACCATGTTGGAAGTTATGACGACTCGTATACAAGATGGACCACATTGCGGCAGGAAAGAGACCAAACAATGCCAGAGTTCACCTGAATATCTTCCATACCTTGCACACCAAGCTGGGTATCAAATATTCTGAGTTGCATCTGGTGCTCAAGTACTACGCTAGTCTGCATAGATACATCCAGACAAAAATGGAGTTTCTGGATATCTCGTCCTTGGGCGCGACCTATCGATATGTTGTCAAAATCGAGCAGAAGCTTAAACAAAAGATGCGGAAATTTGGGTCTGGGAACCTCTCATAGAAGAAGCAAGGCAAAGGCAACCCAAACCCACAAAACAAAGGGCAAAGCAAAGATGGGAAGCCTCAGGACAACCGGTCTAAGATGCAAACAAATAAGGACAATGAAAAGACGAAGAAAGACATCAGGAAGTGGTGTGACTTCCATAAGAGCCCTTGGCATAACACTGTTGATTGTTTCTAAAAGAAGTTATTGGTGGCGGAGGTGAAAGCCTCTGAATCATATGCAGGTTCCAACTCAAATTCAGAACCAGAAAAGGGGAGATAGATTATTGACATAGAACCCAGTGCCACCATTTCTACCACCAAGATCCAGCCTAATAGAACTAATGAGCAAGAGGAAGGAAAGCGTCTATTTCATTCATAGATAT
This sequence comes from Picea sitchensis, assembly GCA_010110895.2. Lineage (NCBI taxonomy): Eukaryota > Viridiplantae > Streptophyta > Pinopsida > Pinales > Pinaceae > Picea > Picea sitchensis. The sequence continues at coordinate 40,913 of SNQJ01S0037291.1, forward strand.
GGGTGAAGAGTACTTCATTGTACTTCATTGTTGATAGTGTTAGCCAGAAGAACCTCATCTCAACGGAGGTCATCAAGTTGACATGATACATGCCTTCGTGTTGAGGCATGTATCATGTCAACTTTAGATTAACCCACTTAAATTAACATTTGACCAAGGGTTGAGAAATGATATATAGCTTCTGCAAATACTTCCTTCTAAACATCAGATTCTGAAAGTACAAAACAAACATTATGTTGTTCCCATTGGAATAGAGATGTAACTAGCAATGGCACATTGTAGAAGATATTTATTTGTTTTCAATTGATCTTCAAAGTCCTGAATTTAACGCATTTGTTAACTGTTGGGGTCATAGTTTTTGTAATTTGTAAGGAATTATTTTGATCGTCACATCATTTGGCCGTGTAACGTTGTTTTCCTCGTAGAACAATTTCCAGGCACATTGTTCACCACACTCTACACTTTTCCAAAATCCATAATATTCGCAATTGTATCTTTCCAACAACATAGAGATCCACTTGTAATTGTGAATGATATGCGTCCCCATTTATTGATGAAGACCACATCACCTCATCCCGTGTTATCCAAATCAATGTCCAAGGCTCAAATCCATGACCCTTTACATTGACACTAGGAACTAACTTCCAATTATTGGGTCCTTTAACATTGGTGCCCAATATTGTATCCCTGGCACCAAAATTTATGGCCTTTGTCTTAACATCAAAGGCGATTAATCACAAAAACTTAAGCTCAATCATGTTTTCAATAAAAAAGATGAAGATGATCAAGTTTTAAACTTGATCATAGATCATCGAAAGACATTGATGGCCTGAATTGTACGATCAGTCGACTCAAATCATTTCTGTAATTAGATCAATACCATTGACATACAAAGAAATTACTCTGGCACCATTGGATCAAACTAGTAAGGAGATTGCATTGTGTTGGGGTGGTACCTGATAACCAAAGAAGTTATGGTAGCAGAGTTACACACAAAGTTCTGGTCACGGTTATGCATGGTTCCCGTGGACAAAACCCTTTTTAATAGTGTTAAAGAATCGACAGTGAAGATCTGATCCAAGGTCTTCCAAATCGACGGTTCTCCTTGATATCAAATATCTCTATATTGGCATATTTTTTAATTGTTCTGTAAGTGTTAAATACCATAGTTTGATCGTCGATAATTGAAGCCAGTGGTTATAGCACTTGGTCCTATGAATAAACAAAATATTGCATCCATAGAGCTAAAAAAAATATGTACTATAACTATTTTATTAGTTTTAAATGTATTTAAAACTAGTATTAAATGTACTTTCCCTCACACATTTAAAACAATCATAATTGTCTTGTCATCGATTACATCTTTGTCGTGACTTTATGAACATTGAATGAGAATTAATGAAGCATCGAGTGTGAATCTTTAACACATTAATCCTCGACAATTTTGGCGTAAATGCACTAAGGTAGTTTTGAAAACTATTAAAAAACCATGATTTCTTAAAGTCATAAGTCTTAATTCACATCATTCTCTCTTGGGTTTCCTTTCACTAGTTGGTATTAGAAATACTTTTAAATTTTAAATAAACCTATTAAATATACTTTTTAAATAAAACTTACACTTTGTGGTTTACTTGCAGGAATTAACGAAGACATAATGAATTGCAGAAGAAAACAAAGACAACAGAATGACGATACTACATTCAAGATGGGAATGAGCAATACTATGGAGTGGAGCGAAATCTATACCTTCTTCCAACAAGGGGATTTCACTGACGAATATGAATCAAATGTCGACGACTTGGTTGATATTAAAGCATCTGAACTTCACAAAATTTTCGCAAGGCCAACTATTGTGGCCTATTACAACATGGTGCAATGGATTATCTCCCATACTAATATCTCTACATGCATTTTTGTTAATTCACCCCGTCAAGTTGTTGGTTCCTTCAGGTTATACTAATAATATGTATAACCTAATCCCACCTACAGTCAGGCTTCATGACAATGCGAAAGCAAAACTATAGAGTGATCAGTAGCTGGAATTGTTGGAGGAACTAGTACAGCAACTAAACTGTATGCATCAAGAAAGAAACACTGAAGGGGAAGGGGAGGAGTAAGAGTTTTGGGTATAGATTTGTAACTTTGACGTCGCAGGTGCTTGACGCGTGCGTTTTGGATTAGAGATTAGTCACTGCCGCGCCTTCATTCTCACCTGTAAGTTTGTGCCGTCACTGTCGCGCCTTCATTCTCACCTGTGAATTTGTGTCGGCGCCTTCATTCTCACCTGTGAATTTGTGTCGTCACTGCCGTGCCTTCGTTCTCACCTGTGAATTTGTGTCGGCGCCTTCATTCTCACCAGTAAGTTTGTGCCGTCACGTGCATAAAGTGTTTTACCAAGGCATATGATTAATTTGTAGTTTACATGGTTTCTAATTCATACTTTTTGATAATGAAACTTCTCAAAGGATGTAAATAAAGTTTAATATCAAGATTGGCCTCACACTAAGCTAAACATGTTTTTGATTTTATGTCAATTATTTATTATTTGTTGTATTATGTGAATTAAGTTAGGTTTAAGCTAGGGCAGTGTAGGTTAAGTGAATATAAGGTAAGTTAGATAGGGGAGTGAGAAAGGGATTGTATGGTTCTTCAAGTAAAAGATTTCAAAACCTCTCAAAGGATGTAAATAAAGATTAGTGATCAAGATTGACCTCACATTAAGCTAAACATATTTTTGATTACCTTGTATGGTTTTTCAAGTAGAAGATTTCAAAAAACCTAACAAGGAAATATGTTATATTCCAATGCAACAATAATAGTGCACCGAGCATTCAAAATTCTACATCACCCCATGCTAATGTTGTAGGCTTGTTCAACCTCTCATTTGACATTGTAAGAGCCCACATAAAAGGTCATTTGGAAAATTTGTTGCCAGAGAAACTATGATAGATGAAGAGTATCAGGTTAGGTCTAGACTTTGCATAATCTTGTCACTTATGTTTAATCGCTGGCAGTAGCATCATTGCATGTAGAGAGCCATTCAAAAGACTAATCATATGTTTTGGTTTGTTTTCTCCTTTTATTGAAATGCTGAATTGGCTATTTCTTTTTAATTATTTGTTTGACATTTGTATAGGTTCAAAATCACACATACTTAATCTTACTTAAAATGATTATTTTTAAGAGTGATAATTTTAGATTTATTGATTTCTCTATTGGAGATAAATTTTATTGGAAATGTAATATTTTATTTAACACATTTTTTTTTATGAAGTGTGTACTTAATTTATTGTTGTCATTTGAAATCTAATTTTTTTTTTTAAACTTTTCATTCTATAAGGGTTGATACATCATTCTCAATGAAATTAAAATTTACCCTTCAAATTTGATCAGTACACATTTTAATGTCTTTAGATGCTTCCTTGTCCCCATAATCTCTCAATAGGGATTTTAATATTTCTTCCTTAAACACTACATTTCCACGCTAGCATGTGATCATCTTCTTATATTGTTATAATCATATTTTTAATATTTCATATTAAAAATTTTAATTTTCCATTTTATTTTTTCTACATTATTTTATATTATACATATTATTATATTGATTTTTTAATGTTATTAATTTAATAATATTGTTTTATGTTGCATTTCTTATATATATTTAAGTGTAAAGGAAAATTTGAAAGTACATAAATTTTCAAAAAGACATTGCACATTAAAAAAAACCAACAATTAAATTAAATTGATTTATAAATGTCATGTCTTCCACTGTGGGTTATTTGTTCGCCTCTTATTATGTAAAATCCAATTGTGTAAATGGTGACCACATACACTTCATTCCTACACCTGTAACATTTTTATAAGAGATTTGAAAATAAACTATGAAATAAATAATGTGGGCAACATAATTTAGAATTTGGTAGGCAATGCTATGATGCGTTTTTTAGTTGGATGGAAAAACAATTATTTTGATTATTTTGATCACCTACGCTAATGAGTTTCCAATTGTCAATTCTCCAAATCTAATTATTTGTTACATAGATCCCCATTCTATGTTTGACAAGACACATAAGAAGAGGAGCGATGGCAAAAAAAAAACACATGCCCCATTCAACAGGTTCAATTAGTGTGAGATAGTGGATGTGGAACAATAATCAAGTGAGCCACAAGGAGTTCAAAGGAGTTCAAAGGAGTTCAAACCAAGTCTAGAAGGGTAACTCAAAAAATACTTTTCAAATAAAATGTAAAATTTTAAAATCACTTGTCATTTATGAAGGACAAAGATATCATAAAATGTCAAAAGAAGAGCTAGATTTTCAATAACCTATCAATGTCCTCACCTCCAATGCTTGGTGGTTCAATGATCATTGGTTCATCACATGATACTTTCCTTTGACATCTAAATACTAAAATCATCTATATTCTAGTTGGCTCTTATCTATTCCCTTATTGATCTAGGTGGATATTAGTGGCCACCCACCTATTCCAACTAACTCACTTACATATTTCATCTGGCAATTTCAGTTTTCATATTGGTAGTTTTTTTCCTAGTTTTCGGGTCCTAAACTTTCAGGGCCATTTTGAGGTCCTAAACAATGTTTTTAGGGCTCTCCACAATCTAACTATAATTAGAGTTATATTTTTACAACATAATGTGTAGTCCTTGGATAGACCTTTCCAACAAGCTATCGTGCAACTAAAACGAATATCTTATGAAAAAGTTAGGACCCTGGGAAGTTGATGTACTAACTTACCCCAACGAGGCCCACATGAATTTTGGTGCTTCATCTCCTAGGATTAGGTTTTTGGATGTCTAGGGTTTTGACATTCATGTTTGATGTAAAAAGGCCTTTGGAGCCTCATGGTACTCATCTTCTTGCGGATGAGCATAGTCGTCACGTCTCTTCTAAGAGATAAGCTGTCACCATTCTAGCAAGCTAGTTTCAGTCTGCATTTTACAGTTTCAACATATTTCGTATTTAATAGAAGTCAAGTTTTACTGTATCTCTGTGTTAATATTATAAATATGTGTTTTCATTTTGTTCCCCTCATAAATCTGGATCAGTGGTATCATATCGGTCTGCTCCTTGTCATTTTTAGTGCATGTCCCCAATGAGGTCATGGTATAGAGAGTTGGGTCTCAAGGGATCCACATTATTTGTAGTTTCACCCACTCAGGTTTCCTTCAGGGATGTTATTAAGGAACAATACTACCATGTTGGAAGTTATGATGACTTGTATACAAGATGGACCACATTACGGCAAGAAAGAGACCAAACAATGTCGGAGTTCACCAATGTCTTCCATACCTTGCACACCAAGTTGGGTATCAAATATTATGAGTTACATCTGGTGCTCAAGTACTACGCCAGTTTGCATAGATACATCCAGAAAAAAATGGAGTTTCTGGATATCTCGTCATTGGGTGCGACCTATCGATATGCTATCAAAATCGAGAAGAAGCTTAAATAAAAGATGTGGCAATTTGGGTCTGGGAACATCTCACAGAAGAAGCAAGGCAAAGGCATCCCAAACCCACAAAACAAAGGGCAAAGCAAAGATGGGAAGCCTCAGGACAACCAGTCTAAGCTGCAAACAAATAAGGACAATGAAAAGACGAAGAAAGACATCGGGAAGTGGTGCGACTTCCATAAGAGCCCCTGGCATAACATTGTTGATTATCGCTCAAAGAAGTTATAAGTGGCGGAGGTGAAAGCCTCTGAATCAGATGTGGGTTCTGACTCAAATTTAGAACTAGAAAAGGGGAGATAGATTATTGACGTAGAACCCAGTGCCACCATTGCTACCACCAAGATCCAACCTAGTGGACCTAATGAGCAAGAGGAAGGCAAGCGTCTATTTCATTCATAGATACGGGTGAAGAGTACTTCGTTGTACTTCATTGTTAATAGCGTTAGCCAGAAGAACCTCATCTCAATGGAGGTCATCAAGTTGACATGATACATGCCTTCGTGTTGAGGCATGTATCATGTCAACTTTAGATTAACCCACTTAAATTAACATTTGACCAAGGGTAGAGAAACGATATATAGCTTCTGCAAATACTTCCTTCTAAACATCAGATTCTGAAAGTACAAAACAAACATTATGTTGCTCCCATTGGAATAGAGATGTAACTAGCAATTGCACATTGTAGAAGATATTTATTTGTTTTCAATTGATCTTCAAAGTCCTGAATTTAACACATTTGTTAATTGTTGGGGTCATAGTTTTTGTAATTTGTAAGGAATTATTTTGATCGTCACACCATCTGGCCGTGTAACGTTGTTTTCCTCGTAGAACAATTTCCAGGCACATTGTTCACCACACTCTACACTTTTCCAGAACCCATAATATTTGCAATTGTATCTTTCCAACAACATAGTGATCCGTTTGTAATTATGAATGATATGCATCCCCAATTATTGATGAAGACCAATTCTAAGGGTCGAGAAGATCGAGTTATCTATGTGTTCGATCCAACACCTCATCCTGTGTTATCCAAATCAATGTCCAAGGCTCAAATCCATGACCCTTTACATTGACACTAGGAACTAACTTCCAATTGTTGGGTCCTTTAACATTGGTGCCCAATATTGTATCCCTGGCACCAAAATTTATGGCCTGTGTCTTAACATCAAAGGCGATTAACCACAAAAACTTCAACTCAATCACATTTTCAATAAAAAAGATGAAGATGATCAAGTTTTAAACTTGATCATAGATCATCGAAAGACATTGATGGCCTGAATTGTATGATCGGTCGGCTCAAATCATTTCCGTAATTAGATCAATACCATTGACATACAAAGAAATTACTCTGGCACCATTGGATCAAACTATTAAGGAGATTGCATTGTGTTGGGGTGGTACCCGATAACCAGAGAATTTATGGTAGCCGAGTTACACGCAAAGTTCTGGTCACGGTTATGCATGGTTCCCGTGCAAAAAACTCTTTTTAATAGTGTTAAAGAATCGGCAATGAAGATCTTATCCAAGGTCTTCCAAATCAACGGTTCTCCTTGATATCGAATATCTCTATATTGGCATATTTTTTAATTGTTGTGTAAGTGTTAAATACCATAGTCTGATCGTCGATAAGTGAAGCCGGTGGTTATAGCACTTGGTCCTGTGAATAAACATAACACTGCGTCCATAGAGCTAAAAACAATATGTACTATAACTATTTTATTAGTTTTAAATGTATTTAAAACTAGTATTAAATGTACTTTCCCTCACACATTTAAAACAATCGTAATTGTCTTGTCATCGATTACATCTCTGTCGTGACTTTATGAACATTGAATGAGAATTAATGAAGCATAAAGTGTGAATATTTAACACATTAATCCTCGTCAATTTTGGCGTAAATGCACTAAGGTAGTTTTGAAAACTATTAAAAAACCATGATTTCTTAAAGTCATAAGTCTTAATTCGCATCATTCTCTCTTGGGTTTCATTTCACTAGTTGGTATTAGAAATATTTTTAAATTTTAAATAAACCTATTAAATATATTTTTGAAATAAAACTTACACTTTGTGGTTTACTTGCAGGAATTCACGAAGACAGAATGAATTGCAGAAGAAAACAAAGATAACAGAATGATGATGAAGACAACATTGAAAATAAACCCAATTCAACATGTTTCTCTGATACTACATTCAAGATGGGAATGAGCAATAGTTTGGAGTGGAGCAAAATTTATACCTTCTTCCAGCAAGGGGATTTCACTGACGAATATGAATCAAATGTCGACGACTTGGTTGTTATTAAAGCATCTGAACTTCACAAAATTTGCGCGAGGCCAACTATTGTGGCCTATTACATCATGGTACAATGGATTATCTCCCACACTAATATTTCTACATTCATTTTTGTTAATTCACCCCGTCAAGTTGTTGGTTCCTCCAGGATTGAAGATGTTAATAATATGTATAATCTAAGCCCACCTACAGTGAGGCTTGATGACAATTTCATCAAAGAATTTATTAAGAAAAATGTTAAAGAGGAGGAAGTGCAAATTCCTGACTTAATTAAAGAATGGGGGTATGACCCCAAATCTTTCAAAATCATGGGTGACAAGATGTATCATGTTCCCAGACTAAAAAAATCCCCTATGTTAGTTTCCATAACACTTTTTCGTCTATACGGCAAGAAACATTCTATCAAATTTAAACTAATTTGGGTTCCCCTTATCCACTAAGTCCTCACAAGGAAAGTTTTCAATTGGTCTCATATACTCTCTGCCAATATCAAACAAGAAGTGAAAAAAGTCTTAGGAAGCTCCTCTGGGATATATTGTCTAGGCTTTTTTATGTCTTCTTATTTAGTGGATGTCATTTGTGTAGTTATTCCTTTCCCTATTTAGGTTGGCATTGGTATCCCTCTAAAGAAGCAATTCATTTATGCTACTCTAAAATGTGAAAAAACAACTGCAAAAATGATTTCTATGGCATCTGCAATTTTTTCATGATTCCCCTNCATTTGTGTAGTTATTCCTTTCCCTATTTAGGTTGGCATTGGTATCCCTCTAAAGAAGCAATTCATTTATGCTACTCTAAAATGTGAAAAAACAACTGCAAAAATGATTTCTATGGCATCTGCAATTTTTTCATGATTCCCCTGCATCTACTTTTGAAAAACCTTCCAGCCCCAAGATTTACTCAAGAGACTATGAATTCTATAAATGAAATTGGTGATTGGTTTGGATTTGAATAATTTTCATACATAAGGGCCCCCTCATCTCCTGCCCCCTCATCTCCTGCCCAGATATGTCTCAGAAAGGCTAGCATTAAAAGAGATTGCATATCAAATTGTCAGTGTTGGCATTTCAGTTATATTCGATAAAAATCAGAAAAGGCAATGACCTACTTTACCAATTTCATTAGTTATATATACCTTATTGAATGCAAAACATGCTCAAAAGGAAGTTGATCTATTATATGGAATTTGGCTCATCCAAGGATATTTTAAAAGACATGATCCAATAGAGATCGTCAAAAGACATTGTACCATAGTTAAAATCAAAGCAAATATTCATGAAGACAATTCTCTTGACGTCGTTTTTCAAAGAGCCACCAAATTCCATGAATTATCCCAAATAATTGATCTCATTATAAATAATGCTAGTTTCTTGAAATTCGTCCCCCATGTCAAAGATTGGTGGGAGAATTTTTGTGAGCAAAAGGAAATCGAGGGATCCACATTATTTATATTTTCAGCCACTCAGGTTTCCTTCAGGGATGTTATTAAGGAACAATACTACCACGTTGGAAGTTATGATGACTTGTATACAAGATGGACCACATTGCAGCAGGAAAGAGACCAAACAATGCCAGAGTTCACCAGTGTCTTCCATACCTTGTGCAACAAGCTGGGTATCAAATATTATGAGTTACATTTGGTGTTCAAGTACCACGGTGGTCTGCAAAGATACATTGAAACAAAAATGGAGTTTCTGGATATCTCGTCCTTTGGCGCGACCTGTAGATATGTTGTCAAAATCGAGCAGAAGCTTAAAAAAAAGATGCATAAGCAGGGAAAAGGCAGCCTAAATCTGTAGAACAAAGGGCAAAGAAACTATGGGCAGCCTCAGGACAACCGGTCTAAGCTACAAACAAATAAGGACAACGAAAAGACGAAGAAAGACACTAGGAAGTGGTGCGACTTCCATAAGATCCCTTGGCATAACACTTTTGATTGTCGCTCAAAGCAGTTATTGATGGTGGAGGTGAAAGCCTTTGAATCAGATGCAGGTTCCGACTCAGAGTTAGAACCATAAAAGGGGAGACATATTATAGACGTAGACCTAGTGCCACCATTGCTACCACCAAGATCCATCCTAGTGAGCCTGATGAGCCAGAGGAAGGAGAGCATCTCTTTCATTCACAAATATGGGTGAAGGGTTCTCCGCTGCACTTCATCATTGATAACATTAGCCAGAAGAAACTAATATCAACAGAGGTCATCAAGTTGACATTATACATGCCTTCTTGTTGAGGCATTTATCATGCCAACTTTAGATGAATCCACTTAAATTAACATGTGACCAAGGGTTGAGAAATGATATAGATTCTGCAAATACTTCCTTCTAAACATCAGATTCTGAAAGTACAAAACCAACATTATGTTGCTCCCATTGGAATAGAGATGTAACTAGCAATGGCGCACTGTAGAAGATATTTATTTGTTTTCAATTGTTCTTCAAAGTCCTGAATTTAATGCATTTGATCATTGTTTGGGTCATAGTTTTTGTAATTTGTAAGGAATTATTTTGATCGTCATACCATATGGTTGTGTAATGTTGTTGTCCTCGTAGAACAATTTGTAGCCACATTGTTCACCACACTCTGCTCTTTTCTAGAACCCATTATATTCACAATTGTATCTTTCCAACAACATAGATATCCACTTGTAATTGTGAATGATATGTGTCCCCATTTATTGATGAAGACCAATTATAAGGGTCGGGAAGATCGAGTTATCTATGTGTTCTATCCAACACCACATCCTGTGCTATCCAAATCAATGTCCAAGGCTCAAATCCATGACCCTTTACATTGACACTAGGACCTAACTTCCAATTGTCGGGTCCTTTAACATTGGCGCCCAATATTTTATCCCTGGCACCAAAATTTATGGCCTTTGTCTTAACATCAAAGGTGATTAACCACGAAAAATTCAACTCAACCAACTTTTCAATAAAAAAATATGAAGATGATCAAGTTTTAAGCTTGATCATAGATCATCAAAAGACATTGATGGCCCGAATTGGACAATCGATCGGCTCAAATCATTTCCGTAATTAGATCACGATCGTTGACATACAAATAAATTACTCTGGCACCATTGGATCAAACTAGTAAGGAGATTGCATTATGTTGGGGTGGTAATCGATAAACAAAGAAGTTATGGTAGCAGAGTTCCACGCAAAGTTCCAGTCACGGTTATGAATGGTTCTCGTGGACAAAACCCTTTTTAATAGTGATAAAGAATCGACAGTGAAGCTCTGATCCAAGGTCTGTCAAATCGATGGTTCTCCTTGATATCGAATATCACTATATTGGCATTTTTTTTAATTGTTGTGTAAGTGTTAAATGCAATAGTCCAATCGTCGATAATTGAAGCCGGTGGTTATAGCACTTGCTCTTGTGAATAAACAAAACATTGCGTCCATATAGATAAACAAAATATGTACTATAACTATTTTTATTAGTTTTAAATGTATTTAAAACTAGTATTAAATGTACTTTCCATCGCACATTTAAAAGAACCGTAATTGTCTTGTCATCGATTACATCTCTGTCATGACTTTATGCACATTGAATGAGAATTAATGAAGCATCGAGTGTGAATATTTAACACATTAATCCTCGTCAATTTTGGTGTAAATGCACTAAGGTAGTTTTCCAAACTATTCAAAAAACATGATTTCTTAAAGTCATAAGTCTTAATTCACATCATTCTTTCTGGGGTTTCCTTTCACTAGTTGGTATTAGAAATAATTTTAAATTTTAAATAAACATGTTAGCTATTTTTTTAAAATAAAACTTACACTTTGCGGTTTACTTGCAGCAATTCACGAAGATAGAATGACTTGCAGAAGAAAATCAAGACAACAAAATGATGATGAAGACGACATTGAAAAGAACCCCAATTCAACATGTTTCTTTGATACTACATTCAAGATGGGAATGAGAAATAGTATGGAGTGGAACGAAATTTATACCTTCTTCTAGCAAGGGGATTGTTAATATTATGGTAGTTGCGGCAGGTATTTACCTCTACATGTGAACCTGACGAGAATAGAAGACTCCGGGAAGCAAGAGAAACCCTAATGAATTGGCTAATAACTCTAGAAGCCTTGTCGGCTCAAGAATA
>SNQJ01S0037291.1:62389-72523 GCA_010110895.2 Picea sitchensis
AATGGTTATTTACAATTTAAATAACTGTTATTACTGAGATTTTTTATTTTTTTTTTAAATCTTATTTTACAGCTGTAAACCAAGTAATGAATTCATTAAATAAACAACTTATCTTAAAAGAAATTTTATATACCAATATATATTGACTTGATTACATTTATAAAAAAATCAATTTATAACAAGTGCTATGTGGTGGTAGCTTATCTCTGCTGCAAAGAAGGCATTAATAAATTTAAATATAAATCAAGGTGAATGAATGATTAATGAAAAGTGTCAACAAAAAGTTGAAAAAAGGCATTAATAAATTTAAATATAAATCAAGGTGAATGAATGATTAATGAAAAGTGTCAATAAAAAGTTAAAAAAACAAAAAATATTTGTAGAAATATAAACATTCTATTGAGTGGTTTGACTTTATAATATTGAATTATGATATTTCATTTATAATAACTTATATACGACAAAAATATCAGGTATCATGACTTAGTGTGATGTATTTGTGGCAAACAAATTAAATCTACACATAAATTCATTGCCTTCAATTCTTGGTTGGGAATGCCCAACCTGCCTCTTGAATATCATAATGTTTAGAACTCTCACAACTCTTCATATTGCTTTGGCTAAGGCTATGCCACATGTCAAGCTAAATAAGAGCTTTTAGGTAAATGTTGATGCCTAGAAAACTCATGGCAAACAATTTGAGGAAATCACTTGTTCAAGGTGCCAATTAGGCCTATATTCATTTGGGATGGTAACATGAATGTTAGGTGGGCCCCGTTTCCTCTAAAGGGATTTGCTCTACAAAAGAAGATTTTAGTTAAAGCTCTTCCAAGCTACTATGCAGAAAGTGAGAATTAGTTTAATTGCTATTTTAAAACTACACTGTTCTTACTAAAATCTAGAGCCATAAGAGATTTGAAGATGAATATGGCATAAAAATGAGTTATGGGATCAATGAAATAGTTCAAATAACTTAACGACAACTGTTAACATAGATGCATCTTAGTTTTGACTTAGTAAATAGTTATCAAAGGAAATACCAATTAACATATTCATATTCAATAATATAAATTTCATGAAATAAAGATGAACCTTTAGATAGTTCTTATAGCCAAAAGAATAATTTAAACATATGCATGTCAATAACTAGTTTAGCAAATAAATATTGGATATGCATTGATACACATACTCGTGTTCAATTCCATATTATTTGTAATCAAATTCAATTAAGAATGAATAATAAGTATTTTCTCAAAATTCTAACAACACAAGAACATAAGGCTTAAATCCATATATAAAACTGACAAAAGAAAAAAGTGGTTTTCAAAGTAAACATTTAATTAGTCTTGAATAATATCACGAAAACATGTAAAACATCTTGAATAATATCACGAAAACATGTAAAACATCGTAGTACAATTGTCACTTTCCAGGTCTTCAAAACTTAAAAGATTAAGGCTTTCACAATATAGTGCATATAGCCTTCTCTCCAAAATTTTCAACCTGTCACTCTTATTACAAAATGACAATAAATAGAAGAAAATGGCACTAGATTGTAGAACTGGTTTCCAAAAATAGTGAGTGTAGGTATTTGATTTGATTTGTTTGCTAATACTAAAGAAAGATATTTTGCTCGGATGTAGCAACATTTGTGATGAATTTTTCTACTTGCATTTGTCATGGGCTTTGCCATAGAGTAACTTTTCTAACAAAACTGCAATTAACGGAGGTTGAGGGATTTTCTTGTTTAACTTATATCGGTAAAAAAAAAAATTGCCAATTTCTTCTCGTGTAGATGAAAATCTTATAGAAAATTATCAATTTTCTTGGAACATTCTATTGGACGAGTAAGAAATTGTTGAACACTATCCAGATTCCAAAAATTCAAAAAATGTTGATTGTATTTGCCCTTAAATCTGTTTGTCGTTGCACATTACCGAGACTATTTGATAATGGTCCTGATTTTCCAAGAAATTGCATAAAGACAACAATATTTTGTATAGGAGAAATGCTATCAAGATCAAAGGACGTGGTACCTAGCCTTCTTGGAATATTGAGGTTATGGTAGTATTGATATGATCAGTGATCTGATCTAAACTAGTGTTGTCTGGGAGAACTCCATGTCTCTGTTGGTATTGAACTGTGTATTTGGTTCAATCACTTTGACAAGTGTCTAAGAATTTAATCTACTTGAATTTTCTTGTCCCGTTACAACCTTTTCTTGTGTAGATTTGTTCACTTGTGTTTCTGTTGAAGAAGCATTATGCACTGGTTCTATTTCATTTATATTTTCTTTAGTTCCTCCATTTTTACAATTCCCTGTATTTTATTATTTTTATTAAGAAAATATTTCTTCCTTTCAACTTTCCATTCAACAAAGTTCAAGAAATTAGCATTATTTCTAATGAGATCAATTCTTTGGGATAATTCATGGAAGTTTGTGGCTCTTTGAAAAACAACGCCAACATGATTGTCTTCATGAATATATTGCTTTGTTTTTAACTATGACACAATGTCTTTTGATGACTTATGTTGGATCATGTCTTTTAAAATCTCCTTGGGCGAGCCAAATTCCATCTCTAATAGATCAACTTCCTTTTGAGCATGTTTTGCATTCAATAAGGTATAGATACCTAATATTGGGAAAGTAGGCCATTGCCTTTTATTTTTATTTTTATCCAATGTAACTCCAATGCCAACACTAACAATTTGATATGCAATCTCTCTTAATGTTGGCATTTCTGGGACATATCTAGGAAGGAGATGAGGGGGCCCTTCACAACAAAAAATCTCTATGTATGAAAAAATTTCATCTACAAACTAATCACCAATTTCTTTTATAGCATCCATAGTCTCCTGAGTAAATCTTGGGGATGGAAGGTTTTTCAAAAGCAGATGCAGGGGAATCATGAAAAAATTTGCAGATGTCATAGAAATCATTTTTGCAGTGGATTTTTCACATTTTAGAGCAGAATAAATGAACTGTTTCTTTAGAGAGAGACTGGATCCAACCTAAAAGATGGAAAGGAGTAACTACAAAAACAACATCCACTAAATTAGCAAACATAAAAAAACCCTAGACAATATCCTAGAGGGGCTTCCAAAGACTTTTTACACTTCTTGCTTGATATTGGTAGAGAGTATACGAGACTAATTGAAAACTTTCCTTGTAAGGACTTGGTGAATAAGGGGAACCCAACTCAGTTTAAATTTGGTAGAATTTTTCTCGCTGTATAGAAGAAAAAACATTATGGCAACTAACATAGGGGCTTTCTTTAGTCTGGGAACAAGATACATCTTGTCACCCATGATTTTGAAAGAATAAGGGTCATACCACCATTTTTTAATTAAGTCAGGAATTGCACTTCCTCCTCTTTAACATTTTTTTTAATAAATTCTTTGATGAAATTGTCATCAAGCCTGACTGCAGGTGGGATTAACTTATACATATTATTAACATCTTCAGGCTTGAAGGAACCAACAACTTGGTGGGGTGAATTAACAACATTGCATGTAGAGATATTAGTATGGGAGATAATCCATCGTATCATGTCGTAATAGGCCACAATAGCTGGTCGGTGAAAATTTTGTGAAGTTCAAAGGCCTTAATATTCATTGGTGAAATCCCCTTTCTAGAAGAAGGTATAAATTTCTCTCCACTCCATACTATTGCTCATTCCCGTCTTGAATGTAGTATCAGAGAAACATGTTGAATTGGGGTTCTTTTCAATGTTGTTTTCATCGTCATTTTGTCGTCTTGCTTTGCTTCTGCAAGTCATTCTATCTTTGTGAATTCCTGCAAGTAAACCACAAAGTGTAAGTTTTATTTTTAAAAAAATAACTAACAAGGTTATTTAAAATTTAAAAGTATTTCTAATACCAACTAGTGAAAGGAAACCCCAGAGAGAATGATGCGAATTAAGACTTATGACTTTAAGAAATCATGTTTTTTTAACATTCTACAAAACTACCTTAGTGCATTTATGCCAAAATTGACTAGGATTAATGTGTTAAAGCTTCACACTCAATGCTTCATTAATTCTCATTCAATGTTCATAAAGTCATGACAACATTGTAATTGATCACAAGACAATTACAATTGTTTTAAATGTGCGAGGGAAAGTGCATTTAATACTAGTTTTAAATACATTTAAAACTAATAAAAATAGTTATAGTACATATTTTTTTTAGCTCTATGGACACAATGCTCTGTTTATTCACAGGAGAAAGTGTTATAACCACCAGCTTGAATTATTGGCGACCGAACTATGGCATTTAACACTTACACAAAAATTTAAAAAAATATCAATATAGCAATATCCAATATCGAGGAGAACTGTCGATTTGGCAGACCTTGGATCAGATCTTAACTGCCAATTCTTTAACACTATTAAAAATAATTTTGTCCATGGGAACCATACATAATCGTGACTGGAACTTTGCGTGGAACTCTGCTACTAGAACTTCTCTGGTTATTGGGTACCACCCCAACACAATGCAATATCCTTACTAGTTTGATCCAATGGTGCCAGAGTAATCTCTTTGTATGTCAACGGTCTTGATCTAATTACAAAAAGGATTTGAGTCGGCCAACTGTCTAATTCGGGCCATCAATGTCTTTCGATGATCGATGATCAAGTTTAAAACTTGATCATCTTCATATTTTTTATTGAAAACTTGATTGAGTTTGTTACACATCCCGACCCCTAAGTACCTTTTTAAGGGATGGGGTATAAATTTTTCCTTAGTTCCGCAGCTTCCTAAATCCCTCGGATAAGGGAACCATTGCCTTCTGCTCATCGAGAGCTTTCTAAGAACCATAAACTCGTCCAAAACTGAATTCTGGTTTGAGAGTTATGGCCTTCCAAAGTGTTCGGGGTGTCATTGGCTAATGGACAACCCCTTCGCCACGTGGCTTCACTTTCCTCGTACCATCCAACATGGCACTATCACAGCCCAGATCATCATCCTTTGGAAATGACATGGCCGTGGAAGAAGGGTTTACATGGGAAAGTCTATGCCCATTCGTCACATGCTTATTCACTTCCATAACCTCGGTGCTTCTTGTTTTCCATTTTATCTTACCATGCGACCAACACTGGAACCTAGTCCTCCAGACTTCGGCCTTTCATGCTATTTTGTACAACATTAAAGCTTCCTGAGACCCAAGTCTTGGAGCCTCTCTCTACTCCAGAATCTACGGTGGAGTATTGTCTACCTTTGGATCTAACGGTTAAGATTTACCTACACTTAACACATCATTTGGACTTGATTATAGGGGTGGGGTCCCACATCTAATTTGTTTCCAATCCCATGATACCATGTGGAGCTATCCAAACATGCCACATCACCATGACGCACGTGGACCCTCCCTATCGGAGCTTGACACTAAGATATGGGAAACTTTGGTGATTTGGCAGTTCGACGCTTCAACTACTTTTATCTATTTGCAAATCCTCTGGAGTCTCGAACCCTAAAGTCTTGCCATGTGGCTTCGGCCTTCGTCCCTTTTGGAGCTTGTGTCTTAGCACTCCAAACACCCGGAGTTCTGAACTCCCAAACTTCTAGAGTGGGTCCCTCTTGCGTACATGGAATTCTGCATGTGTGTCCCTACTACCATCTACCACCTAGCATATATGTGGCGATGATGCCACCTTGACACGTGGTACTCATCTCTCCGACCCTATACCATATACGATGAGTTAGAAGGACACATGTCTTAGCCATGTGCTGACATGTGGTGGATCTATCATACAGTCAGACTCCACCATGTACTTTGGCCACATTGTCTGTTGACGTCACTTCGACCTTCAAGGAAAATCCATACCTTGCATCCTGAATCACCCGAAGTGGGATTTAGCCGGAGAGCCGAATAATGATCGGATGACCCATAATCTTCCCTAGTTTTATCTAACCACTGACGGGGATTCGTGGCTCCGTGTTCTCGCGATCCACACAATCCTAAGTCTTTAGTCTAGAGGGTAACCGACTAGGAGGATCATAAGGCAAAATGACCACTTGTTTTTTGTCATCCCTTCCCTTACTCTATCCTTCCACTAACACTTGATTTAATGATCAAGATGAATCCCAAAGGATCCTTAGATATACGACCCACGTCACTTCGCGAGTTCGACCTTCAGGGATTCCGACCATTTAACACCCTTTTTCTCTTGGAGTGGTCAATGTTGAACTGACCACGACATAGATCCAACGGTCAGGGGAGATCCTGAATATCCTCATATCTATGACTCACGTTACTTCGCGACTGAGAAGTGGATCGGGGTTTAACATGGGTATGAATACCACGATAACAGGTAAATGACCACCAACTTTCAAGCAACTGTCAAGTTAACGGTCCGACAGGTCACCTTCAGCGCTTTTAGGACGTTGCAATGTTCATTCACCCTGGAGCTCCGAAGTCCCGAAGTCCCAAATAACTTAGCTCCCTTTTTATTGTAGCGAAGGGTTCCATGGTCCTAGTCCTATGGAACCTTGTCAAGATTCAGAGGCTACACTCCTAACTCTTAGATGAAGTTTGGTTAAGTCCATGGGAATGAACCCATGGTCTCTTGGAAGACTGGTTTGAAGGAAGCGCCTTCCATTCATAGAACTCAAGTTCTATAACAGGGAAAGGTATTTTCGAGGGATCAATGACACTGTAGCAATCCTATAGAATCTGTCTCAACTCTGGAATTGTGAAGTTAATCCTTGGGAAAACACCTTGAGGATTGTTCAACCAGCACAGAGGCCAAACTTGTCATTTTACAACCATTCAAATGCAACAGTTTACAGAAGAACAATAAACATTATTACCATGAATTTCACGTGAGACACATTTTGACGCAATATCATGCCATCATCCTCCTATATCAAGGAGGTATATGTATAACACAAATACAAGCATTCAAATCATGCATTTCAATTCAAGTGCATAGGGTATATGAAAATACGTATCTATTACAAGTTGCATCCAACCAACTGACTATGGGTGTTCGCATTTCCACCCAACCGTAGGCTCAGAGGCATTCACTCTTAGCACTCTGGCCACCCCCGTTCCAAGCCATGATATCATTAGGGAAACTTCAGCAAATTTTCAGAGATCCTCTCTGTGTCATAGCTTCTACGAGGTTTATTAGGTGCTCCCTCCGCATAAATCTCACGACCTTCTTCTTAGGTCAGGTTTTCTAGGTTCTCTTTCCAAAATCAAGAAAGGCATCGTGGAGGTTACTCTCCTCCACCTCTCTGTAAGAAATAAAACTCTCCCTTCTTCCCCACTGATCTCAATACCTCCATGGGTTTTATCAGATGCCTTCCCAGTTGGATTTCCTCTGTGAAAGAGAGTCATTTCACAACTACATTGTCCCTCGACGCCCTCTCCTTCTGTTTGACACACCTACCACACTTAGAGGGGGGGGTGAATGAGTGTGGGGCTCTTTTTCCCAGAACTTCCCTCTTACACAAAAATCATTAGTTATCATTCACCATTTTACTCATTATTCATTGTTGTCATTTATAACCAGTTATATGTGAGCACATATCAACAACATATATCAGCAATATATCATCAACAAGTCATCACCACAAGGAACACAAATAACACAAGATGTATGTACAATTTTCGTTTTATTACGAACTACAATCCTTGGGGTTTTTCAGAAACAACTGAATAGAGTACAACTCTACAAGAGCACCAGCTCTATCATGCAATACTCATCTTACACACTAACCACCAACTGAGATGAGGCAACAATCCTCAACAGATATCAATCTGCAACATGTATGTGACCTGTCGGTAGTGCAGCACGCGTATGTACGCGCCCTACCAGTAGTACAACCCGAGTGTATACGCGCCCAAGCAATACTATACCCTGCATATACCTTATAATCTATTATGGTTTATCCCTCAAGATCAATTCATATCCTCTGCAACCAATTCATCATTCTCTTTTGTCTCTTAATGTCCAAACTGACCACCAACCATTCACAATACATCCAAGCTCTCCAATAGCTTACTCATTCTCCACAACCAATCAATATGAATGCTACTCAATCATGCATAAGCAATCAACATACTATAGTCATCATATCAGTACTGAATCATAAGATTGATACTCACTCCATCAACCAACATAAACCACATCATAGAAGCCATACCAAGAATGCCCTAAGCATTCACAACACAACAAACTATACTACCCATCAAGACAATAATGTAATCATACCAGTGTCTCAGTGACAGATCTGAGCCCATAGAATGCAGATCCAGAACTCGCTTCAGTCTTCAACAACTTGTCATCATCTCAACCACAAATCTCCATGATTTTATCCACTATACGCTCCCTGTACACAGACAGCCTACGTACTATATGCACCTTGTACACAGACAACTCGTGTATACGCACCCTATACACAGACAGCCCGCGTACGCACCAAAAAATAGGGTTTTTCTGTAATTCCGAGAATTTCGTCGTTGTGATCTCAGAATTTCCGAAAATTCAATGCGTCCATGAGATCCTCCTGATCTCCTTTCTCTCAGAATAGATCTTCAATCATGCTCAAGAGATCCACACCAACATGCTCTCACAAGAAGCTCTCCATCAATACTCCAAAAGATATTCTCACAAGAAGCTCTCCATTGATCCACAACAAGGATGTTTTGGAAGAGTCCATAGCTATCTTATTTATACTTTCATCCTCTAGGTCACTTAACCCATTTCTAGGTCACTTAACCTATTTTTTCTTATTTTTAGGGTTAACCACTTTCCATAAATAGAAAGTTTTCCAATACTTTATTATTTAAATATTCCTTCTTGATTTTGTCACCTTACTTTATCATTTCTTGATTTTGTCACTTCTCTTTATTATTTAAATAATCCACCTTGGCTTTGTCACTTTACTTTATCATTTAAATAATGATTTATTCTTTTCAAGCACTTTGACTTCTTTGACATTTTGGGGCTTCAAGCCAACATGTGAGGGTCCTCCAACTTCGTAAGGCCATAACTCTCAAACCATGAGGAGTTATGTGACATTCCACATACCACCAGAAATGGTATGAAAAGAACTATCCATATAGGATAGTTTCACCAACAAATTCATTGATCTTCAAGTCATTATTCCACATACAAGCATGAGTCCTCCAACCATTCTTCTAGGATAACTCAATCCGCAAAACCTCTTCCCATGAGGGCTTTCACCATAAGGGGACCACTTTGGAGTTCATCCATTTGTACACTTTATCAACCATGATAAGACTATAATGATTCATCTTTGCATCAATCCACCACTGCATCATATACATCAACTATGCATCATGTATCAATGACAACCCATTGATCCATCTTCATCATATCAATAACAACTCATCAATCCATCTTCATCTATGCATTCTCATCAAGGATAGTACATATTACATTACATAAATAATCAATCAATCAATCCTTAGGCATTAATCAATCACTCGACATCAATTAATGACATCAATAAATCAAACCATTGGCATCAATGACAACATGATCCAACAATCTCCCCCTTTGGCATTGATGACAATACCAACATTGATGTCAACACCAATTACCAGTTATTGATGTCAACATGTAGATAAGGCATGTTCTACATCAATAGTCAATGTGACTATCTCTCCCCATCAATAAACGACAATCATATCAATGTGATTAACTCTCCCCCTTTGACATCAATGGCAAAGAGACATTCTCCTCTTAGGGTTGCTCCCCCTGTCTGAGTGCCTTTGATCTTCCTCCGAATAATATCTCTAATTTTGAGCAAGGGATATCACTATGATGTAATGCTGAAGATACATCGAACATACTCCCCCTGTGACCATTTCTCCCCCTGGAATTATGTTTCTGTACTCTTTCTTCAAATATAGGGCTCTTTTCTAGGTATGCATCTGATAAATATCTCCTCCTAGAATCATGGGAAGAAGAATGACTCTCCCTATGGGTATGTCTCCCCTATCTTCTCTGCAAGATGAAAAATGTGCTACCATATCACGATCCTTGGACTTGTTCATGCATCAAACTCATGCTATACCAAGCATCATGAAACAAAAGATATGTCAATGATGAAATAAATAATCTTGAGCAAAATATCAACCAAGTACATCTTATACAA
>SNQJ01S0037291.1:82029-89529 GCA_010110895.2 Picea sitchensis
GAGGGACAATGTAGTTGTGAAATGACTGTCTTTCACAGAGGAAATCCAGCTGGGAAGGCATCTGATAAAACCCATGGAGGTATTGAGATCAGTGGGGAAGAAGGGATACTTTTATTTCTTACAGAGAGGTGGAGGAGAGTAACCTCCCCGATACCTTTCTTGATTTTGGAAAGAGAACCTAGAAAACCTGACCTAAGAAGAAGGTCGTGAGATTTATGCGGAGGGAGCACCTAATAAACCTCGCAGAAGTTGTGACACAGAGAGGATCTCTGAAAATTTGCCGAAGTTTCCCTAATGATATCATGGCTTGGAATGGGGGTGGTCAGAGTGCTAAGAGTGAATGCCTCTGAGCCTACGGTTGGGTGGAAATGTGAACACCCACAGTTAGTTGGTTGGATGCAACTTGTAATAGATAAGTATTTTCATATACCCTATGCACTTGAATTGAATGCTTGTATTTGTGTTATACATATACCTCCTGGATATAGGAGGATGATGGCATGATATTGCGTCAAAATGTGTCTCACGTGAAATTGATGGTAATAATGTTTATTGTTCTTCTGTAAACTGTTGCATTTGAATGGTTGTACAATGACAAGTTTGGCCTCTGTGCTGGTTGAAAAATCCTCAAGGTGTTTTCCCAAGGATTAACTTCACAATTCCAGAGTTGAGACAGATTCTACATGACTGCTACAGTGCCATTGATCCCTCGAAAATACCTTTCCTTATTATAGAACTTGAGTTCTATGAATGGAAGGTGGTTCCTTCAAACCAGTCTTCCAAGAGACCACGGGTTCATTACCACAGACTTAACCAAACTTCATCTAAGAGTTAGGAGTGTAGCCTCTGAATCTTGACAAGGTTCCATAGGACCAGGACCATGGAACCCTTCGCTACAATAAAAAAGGAGCTAAGTTATTTGGGACTCCGGGACTTCGGAGCTCCAGGGTGAATGAACATTGCAATGTCCTAAAAGCGTTGAAGGTGACCTGTCGGACCGTTGACTTGACTGTTGATTGAAATTTGGTGGTCATTTACTTGTTATCATGGTATTCATACCCATGTTAAACCCCGATCCACTTTTCAGTCACAAAGTAATGTGAGTCGTAGATATGAGGATATTTAGGATCTCCCCTGACTGTTGGATCTACATCGTGGTCAGTTCAACGTTGACCACTCTCAGAGAAAAAGGGTGTTAAATTGTCAGAATCCCTGAAGGTCGAACTCGTGAAGTGATGTGGATCATAGATCTAAGGATCCTTTGGGATCCATCTTGATCATTAAATCAAGTGTTAGTGGAAGGATAGAGTAAGGGAAGGGATGAAAGAAAAAAAGTGGTCATTTTGCCTTATGATCCTCTCAGTCGGTTACCCTCTAGACTAAAGACTTAGGATTGTGTGAATCGTGAGAATGCGGAGCCACGAATCCCCGTCAGTCGTTAGATCAAACCAGGGAAGATTATGGGTCATCCAATCATTATTCGGCTCTCTGGCTAAATCCCACTTCGGGTGATTCAGGATGCAAGGTGTGGATTTTCTATGAAGGTCGGAGTGACGTCAACAAACAATGTGGCCAAAGTACACGGTGGAGTCTGATTGTATGATAGATCAACCACATGTCATCATGTGGCTAAGACACGTGTCCTGCTAACTCATCGTATATGGTATAGGGTCGGAGATATGGGTACCACGTGTCAAGGTGGCATCATCGCCTTGTATCTGCCAGGTGGTAGATGGTAGTAGGGACACACGTGCAGAACACCATGTACGCAAGAGGGACCCACTCCAGGAGTTTGGGAGTTCATAACTCCAGGTGTTTGGAGTGCTAAGACACAAGCTCCAAAAGGGCCGAAGGCCGAAACCACGTGGCAAGACTCTGGGGTTCAAAACTCCAGAGGATTTGCAAATAGATAAAAGTAGTTGAAGCGTCGAAGTGCCAAACCACCAAAGTTTCCCATATATTAGTGTCAAGATCTGATAGGGAGGGTCCGCGTGCGTCATGGTGATGTGGCATGTTTGGATAGCTCCATATGGTATCATGGGATTGGAAACAAATTAGATGTGGGACCCCACCCCTATAATCAAGTCCAAATGATGTGTTAAGTGTAGGTAAATCTTAACCATTAGATCCAAAGGTAGACAATACTCCACCATAGATTTTGGAGTAGAGAGAGGCTCCAAGACTTGGGTCTCCAAGAAGCTTTAATGTTGTACAAAAGAGCATGAAAGGCCGAAGTCTGGAGGACTAGGTTTCAATGTAGGTCGCATGGTAAGATAAAATGGAAAACAAGAAGCACCGAGGTTCTGGAAGTGAATAAGCATGTGATGAATGGGCATAGAATTTCCCATGTAAACCCTTCTTCCATAGCCATGTCATTTCCAAAGGATGACGATTTGGGCTACAATAGTGCCATGTTGGATGGTACAAGGAAAGTGAAGCCATGTGGCGAAGGGGTTGGCCATTAGCCAATGACACCCCGAAAACTTTGGAAGGCCATAACTCTCAAACCAAAATTTAGTTTTGGACGAGTTTATAGTTGTTGGAAAACTCTCGAAGAGAAGAAGGCAATGGTGCCCTTATCCGAGGGATTTAGGAAGCTGCAAAACTGAGGAAAAATTTATACCCCATCCCTTAAAAAGGTACTTAGGGGTTGGATGTGTAACAAACTCAATCAAGTTTTCAATAAAAAATATGAAGATGATCAAGTTTTAAACTTGATCATCGATCATCGAAAGACATTGATGGACCGAATTGGACAGTCGGTCGACTCAAATCCTTTATGTAATTAGATCAAGACTATTGACATACAAAGAGATTACTCTAGCACCATTGGATCAAACTAGTAAGGAGATTGCATTGTGTTGGGGTGGTACCCAATAACCAGAGAAGTTCTAGTAGCAGAGTTCCACGCAAAGTTCCAGTCACGATTATGTATGGTTCCCGTGGACAACATTCTTTTTAATAGTGTTAAAGAATCGACAGTGAAGATCTGATCTAGGGTCTTCCAAATCGACAATTCTCCTCGATATTGGATATTGCTATATGGACATTTTTTTTAATTTTTGTGTAAGTGTTAAATGCCATAGTTCAGTCGCTAATAATTCAAGATGGTGGTTATAACACTTTCTCCTGTGAATAAACAAAGCATTGCGTCCATAGAGCTAAAAAAAATATGTACTATAACTATTTTTATTAGTTTTAAATGTATTTAAAACTAGTATTAAATGTACTTTCCCTTGCACATTTAAAACAACCATAATTGTCTTGTGATCAATTACAACGCTGTCATGACTTTATGAACATTGAATGAGAATTAATGAAGCACTGAGTGCGAAGCTTTAACACATTAATCCTAGTCAATTTTGGCATAAATGCACTAAGGTAGTTTTGTAGACTGTTAAAAAACCATGATTTCTTAAAGTCATAAGTCTTAATTTGCATCATTCTCTCTGGGGTTTCCTTTCACTAGTTGGTATTAGAAATACTTTTAAATTTTAAATAACCATGTTAGTTATTTTTTTTTAAATAAAACTTACACTTTGTGGTTTACTTGCAGGAATTCACGAAGACAGAATGACTTGCAGAAGCAAAGCAAGACGACAAAATGACGATGAAGACGACATTGAAAAGAACCCCAATTCAACATGTTTCTCTAATACTACATTCAAGACGAGAATGAGCAATAGTATGGAGTGGAGCGAAATTTATACCGTCTTCTAGCAAGGGGATTTCACTGATGAATATTAAGGCCATTGAACTTCACAAAATTTTCACCGACCAGCTATTGTGGCCTATTACGACATGACACGATGGATTATCTCCCATACTAATATCTCTACATGCAATGTTGTTAATTCACCCCACCAAGTTGTTGGTTCCTTCAAGCCTGAAGATGTTAATAATATGTATAAGCTAATCTCACCTGTAGTCAGGCTTGATGACAATTTCATCAAAGAATTTATTAAAAAAATGTTAAAGAGGAGGAAGTGCAATTCCCGACTTAATTAAAGAATGGTGGTATGACCCTAATTCTTTCAAAATCATGGGTGACAAGATGTATCTTGTTCCCAGACTAAAGAAAGCCCCTATTTTAGTTGCCATAATGTTTTTTCTTCTATACAACAAGAAAAATTCTACCAAATTTAAATTGAGTTGGGTTCCCCTTATTCACCAAGTCCTTACAAGGAAAGTTTTCAATTAGTCTCGTATACTCTTTGCCAATATCAAGCAAGAAATGCAAAAAGTCTTTGGAAGCCCCTCTAGGATATTGTCTAGGGTTTTTTATGTTTTCTAATTTAGTGGATGTTGTTTGTGTAGTTACTCCTTTCCATCTTTTAGGTTGGATCCAGTCTCTCTCTAAAGAAACAGTTCATTTATTCTGCTCTAAAATGTGAAAATTCCACTGCAAATTTTTTCATGATTCCCCTGCATCTACTTTTGAAAAACCTTCCAGCCCCAAGATTTACTCAGGAGACTATGGATGCTATAGAAGAAATTGGTGATTAGTTTGTAGATGAAAATTTTTCATACATAGATATTTTTTTGTTGTGAAGGGAACCCTCATCTCCTTCCTAGATATGTCCCAAAAATGCCAACATTAAGAGAGATTGCATATCAAATTGTTAGTGTTGGCATTGGAGTTACATTGGATAAAAATAAAAATAAAAGGCAATGGCCTACTTTCCCAATTTCATTAGGTATCTATACCTTATTGAATGCAAAACATGCTCAAAAGGAACTTGATCTATTGGATGGAATTTGGCTCACCTAAGGAGATTTTAAAAGACATGATCCAACATAAGTCATCAAAAGACATTGTGTCATAGTTAAAATCAAAGCATATATTCATGAAGACAATCATGTTGGTGTTGTTTTTCAAAGAGCCACAAAATTCCATGAATTATCCCAAAGAATTGATCTCATTAGAAATAATGCTAATTTCTTGAACTTTGTTGAATGGCAAGTTGAAAGGAAGAAATATTTTCTTAATAAAAATAATAAGATACAGGGAATTGTAAAAATGGAGGAACTGAAGAAAATATAAATGAAATAGAACCAATGCATAATGCTTCTTCAACAGAAACACAAGTGAACAAATCTACACAAGAAAAGGTTGTAACGAGACAAGAAGATTCAAGCAGATTAAATTCTTAGACACTTGTCAAAGTGATTGAACCAAATACACAGTTCAATACCAACAGAGACATGGAGTTCTCCCTTAGACACTTGTCAAAGTGATTGAACCAAATACACAGTTCAATACCAACAGAGACATGGAGTTCTCCCAGACAACACTAGTTTAGATCACATCACTGATCATATCAATACTACCATAACCTCAATATTCCAGGAAGGCTAGGTACCACGTCCTTTGATCTTGATAGCATTTCTCTTATACAAAATATTGTTGTCTTTATGCAATTTCTTGGAAAATCAGGGCCATTATCAAATAGTCTCGGAAATGTGCAACAACAAACAGATTCAAGGGCAAATGCAATCAACATTTTTTGAGTTTTTGGAATCTGGATAGTGTTCAACAATTTCTTACTCGTCCAATAGAATGTTCCAAGAAAATTGATAATTTTCTATCAAGATTTTCATCTACACGATAGGAAATTGGCATTTTTTTTTTTTACCGATGTAAGTTAAACAAGAAAATCCCTCAACCTCCGTTAATTGCAATTTTGTTAGAAAAGTTACTCTATGGCAAAGCCCATGACAAATGCAAGTAGAAAAATTCATCACAAATGTTGCTACATCCGAGCAAAATATCTTTCCTTAGTATTAGCAAACAAATCAAATCAAATACCTACGCTCACTATTTTTGGAAAATAGTTCTACAATCTAGTGCCATTTTCTTCTATTTATTGTCATTTTGTAGTAAGAGTGACAGGTTGAACATTTTGGAGAGAAGGCTATATGCACTATATTGTGAAAGCCTTAATCTTTTAAGTTTTGAAGACCTGGAAAGTGACAATTGTACTACGATGTTTTACATGTTTACGTGCTATTATTCAAGACTAATTAAATGTTTACTTTGAAAACCACTTTTTTCTTTTGTTAGTTTTATATATGAATTTAAGCTTTATGTTCTCAGTTGTTGTGTTGTTAGAATTTTGAGAAAAAACTTATTATTCATTCTTAACTGAATTTGATCACAAATAATGTGGAATTGAACATGAGTATGTGTATCAATGCATATCCAATAGTTATTTGCTAAACTAGTTATTGACATGCATATGTTTAAATTATTGTTTTGGCTATAAGAACTATCTAAAGGTTCATCTTTATTTCATGAAATTTACATTATTGAATATGAATATGTTAATTGGTATTTCCTTGATAGCTATTTACTAAGTCAAAACTAAGATGAATCTATGTTAATAATTGTGAAGCTATTTGAACTATTTCATTGATCCCATAACTCATTTTTATGCCATATTCATCTTCAAATCTCTTATGGCTCTAGATTTTAGTAAGAATAGTGTAGTTTTAAAATAGCAATTAAACTAATTCTCACTTTCTACATAGTAGCTTGGAAGAGCTTTAACTAAAATCTTCTTTTGTAGAGAAAATCTCTTTAGAGGAAAGGGGGCCCACCTAGCATTCAGTGTTACCATCCCAAATGAATATAGGCCTAATTGGCACCAAGTGATTTCCTCAAATTGTTTGCCATGAGTTTTCTAGGCATAACATTACCTAAAAGCTCCTATTTAGCTTGACATGTGGCATAGCTTTAGCCAAAGCAATATGAAGAGTTGTGAGAGTTCTAAACATTATGATATTCAAGAGGCAGGTTGGGCATTCCCAACCAAGAATTGAAGGCAATGAATTTATGTGTAGATTTAATTTGTTTGCCACAAATACATCACACTGAGTCATGATATCTCCATTAATTAAAGACATCATAATTAAGAAATAATAAATGCATAGATTTTGAAGATATTTTTGTCATATATCAGTTATTATAAATGAAATATCATAATTCAATATCATAATGTCAAACCACTCAATAGAATGTATATATTTCTACAAATGTTTTTTGTTTTTTTAACTTTTTGTTGACACTTTTCATTAATCATTCATTCACCTTGATTTATATTTAAATTTATTAATGTCTTTTTTTTTTAACTTTTTGTTGACACTTTTCATTAATCGTTCATTAACCTTGATTTATATTTAAATTTATTAATGCCTTTTTTTTTAACTTTTTGTTGACACTTTTCATTAATCATTCATTCACCTTCATTCACCTTGATTTATATTTAAATTTATTAATGCCTTCTTTGAAGCAGAGATAAGCTACCACCACATAGCACTTGTTATAAATTGATTTTTTTATAAAAGTAATCAAGTCAATATATATTGGTATATAAAATTTCTTTTAAGATAACTTGTTTATTTAATGAATTCATTACTTGGTTTACAGCTGTAAATAAAAGATTTAAAAAAAAAATTCCTAGTAATAATAGTTATTTAAATTGTAAATAACCATTTTAG
>SNQJ01S0037291.1:92029-109965 GCA_010110895.2 Picea sitchensis
GGACACTATGAATCTTATTAAGAGAAAATCTGCGATAGCAAATCAAACAAAGTCCAAAACCTAGAAACAACTATAAGAGGAAACAATATGAATCTAAATAGAAGGTTAATGAAAAGAAAGCCATGGTTGGAAATGGAATCAAAACCCAAATTGGGACATAACGAGGAAACAATTTAAATATATAAACAAGAATAAACCAAAATAGGATAAGTACAGACTGTTGTGAGTTCAGTGATCTCAAGTGCATGTTATTTGGTCATAAAAACCAACCCTAAGCAATATACTTAACTTTTCTGTATCAAGATAGAACAATAAATAAGTTAAGTATAGATAGTTGTGAGTTCAATGATCTCATTTGCATGTTATTTGGTCATAAAACCAACCCTAAGCAATATACTTAACTTTTCTGTATCAAGATAGAACAATAAATAAGTTAAGTATAGATAGTTGTGAGTTCAATGATCTCATTTGCATATTATTTGGTCATAAAACCAACCCTAATCAATATACTTAATTTTTCTGTATCAAGATAGAAAAATAAATAAGATAAGTACATATAGTTATGAGTTCAGTGATCTCATTTGCATGTTATTTGGTCATAAAACCAACCCTAAGCAATATACTTAATTTTTCTGTATCAAGATAGAAAAATAAATAAGATAAGTACATATAGTTATGAGTTCAGTGATCTCATTTAAATGTTATTTGATCATAAAACCAATCCTAAGCAATATATTTAACTTTCCTGTATCAGGATAAAACAATAAATAAAATAAGTGCAGATAGTTGTGAGTTCAATAATCTCATTTGCATGTTATTTGGTCATAAAACCAACCCTAAACAATATACTTAACTTTCTGTATCAAGATAGAACACTATTTCTTGGAACATAACGGAGTCGTCTACATCATGTGTATAATGATAAATCTAAAATATTAACCACATTTTATATTGAAAATAAAGAATTTAATACTACATATTAAGCCTGTGTATAATGATAAATCTAAAATATTAACCACATTTTATATTGAAAATAAAGAATTTAATACTACATATTAAGCCTGTTAAGAGTTCAAGTTGTTAATATAAGTTTTGCAATTTTAACAACCTCTAAATCACTACATGCACAAAAGCCTGCTGTGTCATTACATATGATTTCTCTATAACTCCATCTAGACAAAATCACAACACGTGTTTAGTATTTACTATAGAACTAAATGCAGAACCTTCACTTCTGCTTGTTTTACTCTGGTAATTGTCAATCCATCTTCCTCTGCACCCATCGATGATAAAAACTCATATTAGTGATGTCAAGGACAGAAAACAAAATCCTAGAAGGATATGCAACTTTTACTAATACTGTGCATACCTTGCAACTGCAACTTTTACTAATATTGTGCATCCCTTGCAGGTAATACAGACAAGGACATTACTAAAATACTGTAAATTCCTTTCTTGTAATACAGACAAGGACATTATTAACACTGTATATCCCACTGAAATTACTAATACTGTACAATTATATTTTTACTAAGCTTATAAGTAAGATGGCAACACAAAGTTCACCATAAGTAGAAAAAAAAATACATTTTTCCATCATTCAAACATATACTAAACAACAACAATACCAAAGACTGGCACCACTAAAATTACTAATACTGTGCATCCCTTGCAAGTTGCAGGTAAGGTAATGCAGACCACGACATTACTAATACTGTACATCCTTCTGAAATTACTAACACTGTACATCCTACTGAAATTACTAATGCTGTACATCCCTTGCTGGATGGTATGCACTATCGCAACAACGCTACATGCCAACGCTACATGCACATTTCTAAATGCAGCATCAAAATTCATACATTCAATTTTTGTTTCAAATTCTGTGTGTTGCACCAAGAACAGCCCAAGCTGGAAAAGGTGTGTCACATGTGGGATGCTACTAAACCAAAACAGAAAAAAAATCGATCCATTTTTTAGGCACCAAGAAGTTTGCACCTAAAGTTTTTGACTCCTGTGGATGCCCAATCAATCCTTAGTTAAAGACGGATCTATACTAGCCATTGTCAACTAAGAGCAGCTCAGCTCTGATTACACGTAACAACCAACCATGTCTCCCATAATAATAATACTAAAATTCTTGAATATTCTATTAATAATTAGATATATGATGCTTACTTTCAATAAAAGAGCTTGAATTGGAAGACAACTTATCAATGTTAGATTACTTACAATGGACAATGTTAGATTACTTACAATGGACAAGATGGAGCTTCTCATTTCTGGATAAGTTTAGTGCCCTCACGTATTTCTCCATTAATGGCATCCATATTCAATTCGATGTTTTCTACAGTCCTCATGGCACGATAACGATTTTCATCACTCGGAGTGTTCGTAGGACATAACGTCCATAGAGCAGACATCTCTGCTTCGTAAGGATTATAATGTTCCAAATATATCTGTTCAATACCACTCAACAAAAACTAAGCATTAGAGGACCACCGTTGTAGTAACACCTAAGACACTGGCAGTCCAGAACCCTAGGTTATGCTTGACTAACTACAGTGTAAACTGAGACTTATTTACATTCCCAGAGGAGAGGCTATTCTTATAATGAAACGTGTAAACTGAGACTTATTTACATTCCCAGAGGAGAGGCTATTCTTATAATGAAACAACAAAGGAAAAAAGAGAGAAAATTTTACCTGGTCCATTATCCTATCCCCGTGCTTGAGAGCACGCTTGGTGGCTTTATTTACCAAGGCAAAGGCTGGGTAACCAGATTTATCTAGGATTTCGATGCCCCATTTGTCGTCTTTGATCCATATCTGGCAAAAGGATTCATCACAGAAGGGGACAAAGACAGTGATCAATCATTAGACCAACAAATAAAGCTTCAAATAAAGCAGCTCAATTGATGATCACACCTGATGAGGATCTCGTGGATTTTCCWGCGCGAGCTCTGCAACATCACCCCGGGCAGCCAAGAAATACTCTGGATTGGCTTCGCAACAGATTCTAACCATGTCTTAACCAACAAATAGTTAAGTCAGTACTCACAAATTCAAAAACAATTTTACAACTGTCAAGGCTCCAGTTACCAAGAAGCCCAAATTCTAACAGCAACACATCCATCCTATAATAAAAGGGATGAACACCATTTTAATCAGTACATGCTAAAAGCTATAGTTTGGTTAGCAGACATAAACTTCAAAGCATGATCATCACAAGTCCAAACGTTTTAAACTCTGCAAAAATACATAAATGATGAGTCCCACGGCCAACCAAGTCATCTCAGATGAATGTACATGAGAATTAGATTACTCACTAAAATGCGGACTTAAACCGTTCTCTTCAGTGGATATCCTCACAGTCTCTCCTCTAATGGATGGTGGATACTGATCCCCATGACGAGCATCATATGAATGGTGGAGCTCAATGCTCAGGTGTATAAATTGGCTAGGCAATCTGTTAGACCTGCATATACACAACATTCATAGTCACCTCAAATCACGTACATTATGACTGTTCAGCCATGGAAATCCATGCAAACAATGCAAACTCCAGAAAATACAATGCAAACAATGCATGAAGATAATTACAAACAATGCAAACTTCAGGAAATCCATGCAAGCAATGCATGAAGATAATTACATGAGAAAAATACAACGAAAGACAACACGAAAGCAAAACTATAGAGTGATCAGTAGCTTGAATTGTTGGAGTAACTACTAAAGCAGCTAAACTGTATGCATCACGAAAGAAACACTGAAGAGTTATTTATAGATACAGGAAGGGGAAGGTGAAGGGGAGGAGTAAGAGTTTATAGTTTAGTTTTGGGTATAGATTTGTAACTTTGACGTCGCAGGTGCTTGACGCGCCTTCATTCTCACCTGTGAATTTGTGCCGGCGCCTTCATTCTCACCAGTAAGTTTGTGCCGTCACTCATTAATCTCATGGTATAACATAATTGATCCAAAAATTTATTAATGAAGTTGCAATTATGATATTATCACGGATATACAGATCGATGCAATCTCTGCTACCAAGCTTCTACAATCAATGTGACAGGGTCGTAATAAGGTCACATCGATGCAATCTCGATGCAATCGATACAATCAATGTGACAGGGTCACATCTAAACATAAGCCATTCACGATGAGGGCAAGCCTGTCCGGATTTGAACGTAGGTATTTTACACAACAAACACAAATTGTCTCTGGATAATAGCCAAATACATACACAAATTTAATTTGTAATGTACTAATGTAGAACTAACATCGGAACCACAACAAACAAGGATCTCCTCGTCAGATTAGTAGTCATCCGGATTACTTGTTAATGATTACTTGTGTTAATAATCAATGATTACTTGTTAATGATTACTTGTGTTAATGATTACAACGGAGTTAGTAATCATGATCTATGTTAATGATTACTTGTGTTAATGCTACATCAGTACATTACTTTTCAATTTTATATACATAAATTATAGTGATTGCAGGGGTTAGGGATTGCGGCTGAAATTTTATAGTCTCACTTCTTATTTCATTTATGTTTCCTCATGATCGTAAAACCTGTTGAGTCATTATCCCAATGTAAGATAGAGATGTATGCGTTCAATTGCTATATGAGCCAGTAGGCATTTTGTATTTCCATTTTCTTCATAAAGTTGACACTTATGTGATTAGATTTTATGTTGGAGGGTAGATGTAGATTTTATTGTGTTTTACCAAGGCATATGATTAATTCGTAGTTTACATGGTTTCGAATTCACACTTTTTGATAATGAAACTTCCCAAAGAATGTAAATAAAGATTAATGATCAAGATTGGCCTCACACTAAGCTAAACATATTTTTGATTTTATGTCAATTATTTATCATTTGTTGTATTATGTGAATTAAGTTAGGTTTAGGCTAGGGCATTGTAGGTTAGGTGAATATAAGGTAGGGTTTAGGCTAGGGCAGTGTAGGTTAGGTGAATATAAGGTAGGTTAGATAGGGGAGTGAGAAAGGGAGTGTATGGTTCATCAAACAAAAGATTTCAAAACCTTTCAAAGGATGTAAATAAATATTAATGATCAAGATTGACCTCACACTAAGCTAAACATATTTTTGATTACCTTGTATGGTTCCTCTAGTAGAAGATTTCAAAAAAACTAACAAGAAAATATGTTATAATTCAATGCAACAATAATAGTGCACCGAGCATTCAAAATTCTACATCACCCCATGCTAATGTTGTAGGCTTGTTCAACCTCTCATTTGACAGTGTAAGAGCCCACATAAAAGGGCATTTGGAAAATTTGTTGCGAGAGAAACCATTATAGATGAAGAGTATCGGGTTAGGTCTAGACTTTGCATAATCTTGCCGCTTATGTTTAATGGCTAGCAGTAGCATCATTGCATGTAGAGAGCCATTGAAAAGACTAGTCATATGTTTTGGTTTGTTTTCTCCTTTTATTAAAATGTTGAATTGGTTATTTCTTTTTAATTATTTGTTTGATATTCTTATAGGTTAAATCACATATACCTAGTCTTATTTAAAATGATGAATTTTAAGAGTGATAATTTTAGATTTACTGATTTCTTTATTGGAAATGTAATATTTTATTTAACACATTTTTTTTTATGAAATGTGTACTTAATTTATTTTTGTCATTTGAAATCTATTTTTTTTTTAAAACTTTTCATTCTGTAAGGGTTGATACATCCTTCTCATTGAAATTAAAATTTACCCTTCAAATTTGATCATTGGACTAGTCCTACATCTACATTTTAAAGTCTTTAGATGCTTCCTTGTCCTCATAATCTCTCAATAGGGATTTTAATATTTCTTCCTTAAAAACTACATTTCCACAATAGCATGTGATCTTCTTCTTATATTGTTATAATCATATTTTTAATATTTCATATTAAAAATTTTAATTTTCCATTTTATTTTTTCTACATTATTTTATATTATACATATTATTATATTAATTTTTTTAGTATTATTAATTTAATAATGTTGTTTTATGTTGCATTTCTTACATATATTTTAAGTGTAAAGGAAAATTTGAAAGTACATAAATTTTCAAAAAGACATTGCACATTAAAAAAAAACTAACAATTAACAATTAAATTAAATTGATTTATAAATGTCATGTCTTCCAGTGTGGGTTATTTGTTCTCCTCTTATTATGTAAAATCCAATTGTGTAAATGGTGACCACATACACTTCATTCCTACACCTGTAACATTTTTATAAGAGATTCGAAAATAAACTGTGAAATAAATAATGTGGGCAACATCATTTAGAATTTGGTAGGCAGTGCTATGATGTGTTTTATAATGGATGGAAAAACAATTATTTTGATTATTTTGATCACCTACGCTAATGAGTTTCCAATTGTCAATTCTCCAAATCTAATTATTTGTTACATGGATCCCCATTCTATGTTTGACAAGACACATAAGAAGAGGAGCGATGGCAAAAAAAAAACACATGCCCCTTTCAACAGGTTCAATTATTGTGAGATAGTGGATGTGGAACAATAATCAAGTGAGCCACAAGGAGTTCAAAGGAGTTCAAACCAAGTCTAGAAGGGTAACTCAAAAAATGCTCTTCAAATAAAATGTAAAATTTTAAAATCACTTGTCATTTATGAAGGACAGAGATATCATAAAATGTCAAAAGAAGAGCTAGATTTTCAATAACCTATCAATGTCCTCACCTCCAATGCTTGGTGGTTCAATAATCATTGGTTCATCACATGATACTTTCCTTTGGCATCTAAATACTAAAATCATCTATATTCTAGTTGGCTCTTATCTATTCCCTTATTGATCTAGGTGGATATTGGTGGCCACCCACTTATTCCAACTAACTCACTTACAGATTTCATCTAGCAATTTCAGTTTTCATATTGGTAGTTTTTTTCCTAGTTTCCAGGTCCTGAATTTTCAGGGCCATTTTGAGGTCCTAAACAACGTTTTTAGGGCTCTCCACAATCTAACTATAATCAGAGTTATATTTTTACAACATAATGTGTAGTCCTCGGATAGACCTTTCCAACAGGCTATCGTGCAACTAAAACGGATATCTTATGAAAAAGTTACAACCCTGGGAAGTTGATGTACTAACTTATCCCAACGGGGCCCACATGACTTTTGGTGCTTCATCTCCTAGGATTAAGTTTTTGGATGTCTAGGGTTTTGGCATTCATGTTTGATGTAAAAAGGCCTTTGGAGCCTCATGGTACTCATCTTCTTGCGGATGAGCATAGACGTCACATCTCTTCTCAGAGATAAGTTATCACCATTCTAGCAAGCTAGTTTCAGTTTGCATTTTACAGTTTCAACATATTTCTTATTTAATAGAAGTCAAGATTTACTGTATCTCTGTGTTAATATTATAAATATGTGTTTTCATTTTGTTCCCCTCATAAATCTGGATCAGTGGTATCATATCAATCTGCTCCTTGTCGTTTTTAGTGCATGTCCCCGACGAGGTCAGGGTATAGAGAGTTGGGTCTCGAGGGATCCAGATTATTTGTAGTTTCACCCACTTGAGTTTCCTTCAAGGATGTTATTAAGGAACAATACTACCATGTTGGAAGTTATGACGACTTGTATACAAGATGGACCACATTGCGGCAGGAAAGAGACCAAACAATGTCGGAGTTCACCAATGTCTTCCATACCTTGCACACCAAGCTGGGTATCAAATATTCTGAGTTACATCTGGTGCTCAAGTACTACGCCAGTATGCATAGATACATCCAGACAAAAATGGAGTTTCTGGATGTCTCGTCCTTAGGTGCGACCTATCGATATGCTGTCAAAATCGAGCAGAAGCTTAAACATAAGATGCGACAATTTGGGTCTGGGAACCTCTCACAGAAGAAGTAAGGCAAAGGTAGCCCAAACCCGCAAAACAAAGGGCAAAGCAAAGATGGGAAGCCTCAAGACAACCAGTCTAAGCTGCAAACAAATGAGGACAATGAAAAGACGAAGAAAGACATCGGGAAGTGGTGCGATTTCCATAAGAGCCCCTGGCATAACACTGTTGATTGTCGCTCAAAGAAGTTATTAGTGGCAGAGGTGAAAGCCTATGAATCATATGCGGGTTCCGACTCAAATTCAGAACCAGAAAAGGGGAGATAGATTATTGACGTAGAACCCAGTGCCACCATTGCTACCACCAAGATCCAGCCTAGTGGACCTGATGAGCAAGAGGAAGGCAAACGTCTATTTCATTCATAGATATGGGTGAAGAGTACTTCGTTGTACTTCATTGTTGATAGTGTTAGCCAGAAGAACCTCATCTCAACGGAGGTCATCAAGTTGACATGATACATGCCTTCGTGTTGAGGCATGTATCATGTCAACTTTAGATTAACGCACTTAAATTAACATTTGACCAAGGGTTGAGAAATGATATATAGCTTCTACAAATACTTCCTTCTAAACATCATATTCTGAAAGTACAAAAAAAACATTATGTTGCTCCCATTGGAATAGAGATGTAACTAGCAATGGCACATTGTAGAAGATATTTATTTGTTTTCAATTCATCTTCAAAGTCCTGAATTTAACGCATTTGTTAATTGTTAGGGTCATAGTTTTTTTAATTTGTAAGGAATTATTTTGATCATCACACCATCTGGCCGTGTAACGTTTTTTTCCTCGTAGAACAATTTCCAGGCACATTGTTCACCACACTCTACAATTTTCCAGAACCCATAATATTCGCAATTGTATCTTTCCAACAACATAGAGATCCACTTGTAATTGTGAATGATACGCGTCCCCATTTATTGATGAAGACCAATTATAAGGGTCGAGAAGATCGATTTATCTATGTGTTTGATCCAACACCTCATCCCGTGTTATCCAAATCAATGTCCAAGGCTCAAATCCATGACCCTTTACATTGACACTAGGAACTAACTTCCAATTGTTGGGTCCTTTAACATTGGTGCCCAATATTGTATCCCTGGCACCAAAATTTATGGCCTTTGTCTTAACATCAAAGGCGATTAACCACAAAAAATTCAACTCAATCACGTTTTCAATAAAAACGATGAAGATGATCAAGTTTTAAACTTGATCATAGATCATGGAAAGACATTGATGGCCTGAATTGTACGATCGGTCAGCTCAAATCCTTTCCGTAATTAGATCAATACCGTTGACATACAAAGAAATTACTCTGGCACCATTGGATCAAACTAGTAAGGAGATTGCATTGTGTTGGGGTGGTACCCGATAACCAGAGAAGTTATGGTAGCCGAGTTACACCCAAAGTTCTAGTCACGGTTATGCATGGTTCCCGTGGACAAAACCCTTTTTAATAGTGTTAAAGAATCGATAGTGAAGATCTAATCCAAGGCCTTCCAAATCGACGGTTCTCCTTGATATCGAATATCTCTATATTGGCATTTTTTTAATTGTTGTGTAAGTGTTAAATACCATAGTCTGATCGTCGATAATTGAAGCCGGTGGTTATAGCACTTGGTCCTGTGAATAAACAGAACATTGCATCCATAGAGCTAAAAAAATATGTACTATAACTATTTTATTAGTTTTAAATGTATTTAAAACTAGTATTAAATGTACTTTCCCTCACACATTTAAAAAAATCGTAATTGTCTTGTCATCGATTGCATCTCTGTCGTGACTTTATGAACATTGAATCAGAATTAATGAAGCATCGAGTGTGAATCTTTAACACATTAATCCTCGTCAATTTTGGCATAAATGCACTAAGGTAGTTTTGAAAACTATTAAAAAACCATGATTTCTTAAAGTCATAAATCTTAATTCGCATCATTCTCTCTTGGGTTTCCTTTCACTAGTTGGTATTAGAAATACTTTTAAATTTTAAATAAACCTATTAAATATATATTTTTAAATAAAACTTACACTTTGTGGTTTACTTGCAGGAATTACGAAGACAGAATGAATTACAAAAGAAAACAAAGACAACAAAATGACGATGAAGACAACATTGAAAAGAAACCCAATTCAACATGTTTCTCTGATACTACATTCAATATGGGAATGAGAAATAGTATGGAGTGGAGAGAAATTTATACCTTCTTCCAACAAGGGGATTTCACTGATGAATATGAATCAAATGTCGATGACTTGGTTGATATTAAAGCATCTGAACTTTACAAAATTTTCGCGAGGCCAACTATTGTGGCCTATTACAACATGGTACAATGGATTATCTCCCATACTAATATATCTACATGCATTTTTGTTAATTCACCCCGTCAAGTTGTTGGTTCCTTCAGGACTGAAGATGTTAATAATATGTTTAAGCTAATCCCACCTACAGTCAGGCTTGATGACAATTTCATCAAAGAATTTATTAAGAAAAATGTTAAAGAGGAGGAAGTGCAAATCCCTGACTTAATTAAAGAATGGCGGTATGACCCTAATTCTTTCAAAATCATCGGTGACAAGATATATCATGTTCCCAGACTAAAAAAAGCCCCTATGTTAAGTTTCCATAATGTTTTTTTGTCTATACGACAAGAAACATTATATCAAATTTAAACTAAGTTGGGTTCCCCTTATCCACCAAGTCCTCACAAGGAAAGTTTTCAATTGGTCTCATATACTCTCTGCCAATATCAAACAAGAAGTGAAAAAAGTCTTAGGAAGCCCCTCTAGGATATATTGTCTAGGGTTTTTTATGTCTTCTTATTTAGTGGATGTCATTTGTGTAGTTACTCCTTTCCCTATGTTAGGTTGGCGTTGGTATCCCTCTAAAGAAGCAGTTCATTTACGCTACTCTAAAATGTGAAAAAACAACTGCAAAAGTGATTTCTATGACATCTACAATTTTGTCATGATTCCCCTACATCTACTTTTGAAAAACCTTCCAGCCCCAAGATTTACTCAGGAGACTACGAATGTTATAAATGAAATTGGTGATTGGTTTGGAGTTGAACAATTTTCATACATAAGGATTTTTTGTTGTGAAGGGCCCCCTCGTCTCCTGCCCAGATATGTCTCAGAAAGGCTAGCATTAAAAGAGATTGCATATCAGATTGTCAGTGTTGGCATTTCAGTTACATTTGATAAAAATCAGAAAAGGCAATGACCTACTTTACCAATTTCATTAGTTATATATACCTTATTGAATGCAAAACATGCTCAAAAGGAATTTGATCTATTATATGGAATTTGGCTCATCCAATGATATTTTAAAAGACATGATCCAATAGAGATCGTCAAAAGACATTGTACCATATTTAAAATCAAAGCAAATATTCATGAAGACAATTCTCTTGATGCCGTTTTTCAAAGAGCCACCAAATTCCATGAATTACCCCAAAGAATTGATCTCATTAGAAATAATGCTAGTTTCTTGAAATTCATCCCCCATGTCAAAGATTGGTGGGAGATTTTTTGTGAGCAAAAGGAAATAGAGGGATCCGCATTATTTATAGTTGCACCCACTCGGGTTTCCTTCAGGGATGTTATTAAGGAACAATACTGCCATGTTGGAAGTTATGACAACTTGTATACAAGATGGAACACATTGCGGCAGGAAAGAGACCAAACAATGCCAGAGTTCACTAGTGTCTTCCATACCTTGCACACCAAGATGGGTATCAAATATTATGAGTTACATATGGTGTTCAAGTACCACGGTGGTCTGCATAGATACATCGAAACAAAAATGGAGTTTCTGGATATCTCCTCCTTTGGTGTGGCCTGTCAATATGCTGTCAAAATCGAGCAGAAGCTTAAACAAAAGATGCAGAAGCAGGGCAAAGGCAGCCTAAATACGCAAAACAAAGGGCAAAGAAAATATGGGCAGCCTCAGGACAACCGGTCTAAGATAAAAACAAATAAGGACAACGAAAAGACGAATAAAGACACTGGGAAGTGGTGCGACTTCCATACGATCCCCTGGCATAACACTTTTGATTGTTGCTCAAAGAAGTTATTGGTGGTGGAGGTGAAAGCCTTTAAATCAGATGCAGGTTCTGACTCAGAGTCAAAACCAGAAAAGGGGAGACATATTATAGATGTAGACCTAGTGCCACCGTTGCTACCACCAAGATCCATCCTAGTGAGCCTGATGAGCCAGAGGAAGGAGAGCATCTCTTTCATTCGCAGATATGGGTGAAGGGTTCTCCGTTGCACTTCATCATTGATAGCGTTAGCCAGAAGAACCTCATATCAATAGAGGTCATCAAGTTGACATGATACATGCCTTCTTGTTGAGGCATGTATCATGTCAACTTTAGATGAATCCACTTAAATTAGCATTTGACCAAGGGTTGAGAAATGATATAGATTCTGCAAATACTGCCTTCTAAACATCATATTCCGAAAGTACAAAACCAACATTATGTTGCTCCCATTGGAATAGAGATGTAACTAGCAATGGCGCACTGTAGAAGATATTTATTTGTTTTCAATTGATCTTCAAAGTCCTGAATTTAATGCATTTGCTCATTGTTTGGGTCATAGTTTTTGTAATTTGTAAGGAATTATTTTGATCATCATACCATATGGTTGTGTAATGTTGTTGTCCTCGTAGAACAATTTGTAGCCACATTGTTCATCACACTCTTATCTTTTCTAGAACCCATAATATTCGCAATTGTATCTTTCCAACAACATAGAGATCCACTTGTAATTGTGAATGATATGTGTCCCCATTTATTGATGAAGACCAATTATAAGGGTCGGGAAGATCGAGTTATCTATGTGTTCGATCCAACACCACATCCCGTGCTATCCAAATCGATGTCCAAGACTCAAATCCATGACCCTTTACATTGACACTAGGACCTAACTTCCAATTGTTGGGTCCTTTAACATTGGCACCCAATATTTTATCCCTGACACCAAAATTTATGGCCTT
Source organism: Picea sitchensis (assembly GCA_010110895.2). Lineage (NCBI taxonomy): Eukaryota > Viridiplantae > Streptophyta > Pinopsida > Pinales > Pinaceae > Picea > Picea sitchensis. The sequence continues at coordinate 104,911 of SNQJ01S0037291.1, forward strand.
TGTCTTAACATCAAAGGCGATTAACCACAAAAAATTCAACTCAACCAAGTTTTCAATAAAAAAATATGAAGATGATCAAGTTTTAAGCTTGATCATAGATCATCAAAAGACATTGATGGCCCGAATTGGTCAATCGATCGGCTCGAATCATTTTCGTAATTAGATCACGACCATTAACATACAAAGAAATTACTCTGGCACCATTGGATCAAACTAGTAAGGAGATTGCATTGTGTTGGGGTGGTAACCGATAAACAAAGAAGTTATGGTAGCAGAGTTCCACGCAAAGTTCCAGTCACGGTTATGAATGGTTCCCATGGAAAAAACCCTTTTTAATAGTGATAAAGAATCGACAGTGAAGCTCTGATCCAAGGTCTGTCAAATCGACGGTTCTCCTTGATATCGAATATCACTATATTGGCGTTTTTTTAAATTGTTGTGCAAGTGTTAAATGCAATAGTCCGATCGTCGATAATTGAAGCCAGTGGTTATAGAACTTTCTCTTGTGAATAAACAAAACATTGCGTCCATATAGATAAACAAAATATGTACTATAACTATTTTTATTAGTTTTAAATGTATTTAAAACTAGTATTAAATGTACTTTCCCTCGCACATTTAAAAGAACCGTAATTGTCTTGTCATCGATTACATCTCTGTGATGACTTTATGCACATTGAATGAGAATTAATGAAGCATCGAGTGTGAATATTTAACACATTAATCCTCATCAATTTTGGCGTAAATGCACTAAGGTAGTTTTCCAAACTATTCAAAAAACATGATTTCTTAAAGTCATAAGTCTTAATTCACATCATTCTCTCTAGGGTTTCCTTTCACTGGTTGGTATTAGAAATACTTTTAAATTTTAAATAAACATGTTAGCTATTTTTTTAAAATAAAACTTACATTTTGTGGTTTACTTGCAGGAATTCACGAATATAGAATGACTTGCAGAAGAAAATCAAGACAACAAAATGATGATGAAGACGAAATTGAAAAGAACCCCAATTCAACATGTTTCTTTGATGCTACATTCAATATGGGAATGAGAAATAGTATGGAGTGGAGCGAAAGTTATACCTTCTTCTAGCAAAGGGATTTCACTGAGGAATATGAATCAAATGTCGACTACTTGGTTGATATTAAAGCATCTGAACTTTACAAATTTTTTTCCAGACCAACTATTGTGGCCTATTACAACATGGTATGATGGATTATCTCCCATACTAATATCTCTAAATGCATTGTTTTTAATTCACCCCATCAAGTTGTTGGTTCCTTCAGGCCTGAAGATGTAATAATATGTATAAGCTAAGCCCATCTATAGTTAGGCTTGATGACAATTTAATCAAAGAATTTATTAAGAAAAATGTTAAAGAGGAGGAAGTGCAAATTCCTGACTTAATTAAAGAATGGTGTTATGACCCTAATTCTTTCAAAATCATGGCTGAAAAGATGTATCGTGTTCCCAGACTAAAAAAATCCCCTATGTTAGTTGCCATAATGTTTTGTCGTCTATACGACAATAAAAAATCTACCAAATTTAAACTGAGTTGGGTTCCCCTTATCCACCAAGTCCTCACAAGAAAAAATTTCAATTGGTCTCATATACTCTCTGCCAATATCAAGCAAGAAGTGTAAAAAGTCTTTGGAAGCCCCTCTAGGATATTGTCTAGGGTTTTTTATGTTTGCTAATTTAGTGGATGTTGTTTTTGTAGTTACTCATTTCCATCTTTTAGGTTGGATCTAGTCTCTCTCTAAAGAAACAATTCATTTATTCTGCTCTAAAATGTGAAAAATCCACTGCAAAAATGATTTCTATGACATCTGCAAATTTTTTCACGATTCCCCTACATCTACTTTTGAAAAACCTTCCAGCCCCAAGATTTACTCAGGAGACTATGGATGCTATAAAAGAAATTGGTGATTAGTTTGTAGATGAAAATTTTTCATACATAGAGATTTTTTGTTGTGAAGGCCCCCCTCATCTCCTTCCTAGATATGTCCCAGAAATGCCAACATTAAGAGAGATTGCATATCAAATTGTTAGTGTTGGCATTGGAGTTACATTGGATAAAAATAAAAATAAAAGGCAATGGCCTACTTTCCAAATTTCATTAGGTATCTATACCTTATTGAATGCAAAACATGCTCAAAAGGAAGTTGATCTATTAGATGGAATTTGGCTCGCCCAAGGAGATTTTAAAAGACATGATCCAACAGAAGTCATCAAAAGACATTGTATCATAGTTAAAAGCAAAGCATATATTCATGAAGACAATCATGTTGGTGTTGTTTTTCAAAGAGCCACAAACTTCCATGAATTATCCCAAAGAATTGATCTCATTAGAAATAATGTTAATTTCTTGAACTTTGTTGAATGGCAAGTTGAAAGGAAGAAATATTTTCTTAATAAAAATAATAAAATATAGGGAATTGTAAAAATGGAGGAACTGAAAAAAAAATATAAAAGAAATAGAACCAGTGCATAATGCTTCTTCAACAGAAACACAAGTGAACAAATCTACACAAAAAAAGGTTGTAACGGGACAAGAAGATTCAAGTAGATTAAATTCTTAGACACTTGTCAAAGTGATTGAACCAAATACACAGTTCAATACCAACAGAGACATGGAGTTCTCCCAGACAACACTAGTTTAGATCAAATCACTGATCATATCAATACTACCATAACCTCAATATTCCAGGAAGGCTAGGTACCACGTCCTTTGATCTTGATAGCATTTCTCCTATACAAAATATTGTTGTCTTTATGCAATTTCTTGGAAAATTAGGACCATTATCAAATAGTCTCGGAAATGTGCAACAACAAACAGATTCAAGGGCAAATGCAATCAACATTTTTTGAGTTTTTGGAATTTGGATAGTGTTCAACAATTTCTTACTCGTCCAATAGAATGTTCCAAGAAAATTGATAATTTTCTATTAAGATTTTCATCTACACGAGAGGAAATTGGCAATTTTTTTTTTTACCGATGTAAGTTAAACAAGAAAATCCCTCAACCTCCGTTAATTGCAATTTTGTTAGAAAAGTTACTCTATGGCAAAGCCCATGACAAATGCAAGTAGAAAAATTCATCACAAATGTTGCTACATCCGAGCAAAATATCTTTCCTTAGTATTAGCAAACAAATCAAGTCAAATACCTACACTCACTATTTTTGGAAACCAGTTCTACAATCTAGTGCCATTTTCTTCTATTTATTGTCATTTTGTAGTAAGAGTGACAGGTTGAAAATTTTGGAGAGAAAGCTATATACACTATATTGTGAAAGCCTTAATCTTTTAAGTTTTGAAGACCTGGAAAGTGACAATTGTACTACAATGTTTTACATGTTTTCGTGCTATTATTCAAGACTAATTAAATGTTTACTTTGAAAACCACTTTTTTCTTTTGTCAGTTTTATATATGGATTTAAGCCTTATGTTCTTGTGTTGTTAGAATTTTAAGAAAATACTTATTATTCATTCTTAACTGAATTTGATCACAAATAATATGGAATTGAACACGAGTATGTGTATCAATGCATATCCAATAGTTATTTGCTAAACTAGTTATTGACATGCATATGTTTAAATTATTGTTTTGGCTATAAGAACTATCTAAAGGTTCATCTTTATTTCATGAAATTTACGTTATTGAATATGACTATGTTACTTATTATTCATTCTTAATTGAATTTGATCACAAATAATATGGAATTGAACACGAGTATGTGTATCAATGCATATCCAATAGTTATTTGCTAAACTAGTTATTGACATGCATATGTTTAAATTATTGTTTTGGCTATAAGAACTATCTAAAGGTTCATCTTTATTTCATGAAATTTACGTTATTGAATATGACTATGTTAATTAGTATTTCCTTGATAACTATTTACTAAGTCAAAACTAAGATGCATCTATGTTAACAGTTGTCAAGTTATTTGAACTATTTCATTGATCCCATAACTCATTTTTATGCCATATTCATCTTCAAATCTCTTCTGACTCTAGATTTTAGTAAGAACAATGTAGTTTTAAAATAGCAATTAAACTAATTCTCACTTTCTGCATAGTAGCTTGGAAGAGCTTTAACTAAAATCTTCTTTTGTAAAGCAAATCCTTTTAGAGGAAACGAGGCCCACCTAACATTCAATGTTAACATCCCAAATGAATATAGGCCTAATTGGCACCTTGAACAAGTGATTTCCTCAAATTGGTTGCCATGAGTTTTCTAGGCATCAACATTACCTAAAAGCTCTTATTTAGCTTCACATGTGGCATAGAGCCTTAGCCAAAGCAATATGAAGAGTTGTGAGATTTCTAAACATTATGATATTCAAGAGGCAGGTTGGGCATTCCCAACCAAGAATTGAAGGCAATGAATTTGTGTAGATTTAATTTGTTTGCTACAAATACATCACACTAAGTCATGATACCTCCATTAATTAAATACATCACACTGAGTCATGATACCTTCATTAATTAAAGACATCATAATTAAGAAATAATAAAAGCATTGATTTTGAAGATATTTTTGTTATATATAAGTCATTATAAATGAAATATCATAATTCAATATCATAATGTCAAACCACTCAATAGAATGTTTATATTTCTACAAATATTTTCTGTTTTTTTAACTTTTTGTTGACACTTTTCATTAATCATTTTCACCTTGATTTATATTTAAATTTATTAATACTTTTTTTTGACACTTTTCATTAATCATTCATTCACCTTGATTTATATTTAAATTTATTAATGCCTTCTTTGCAGGGAGATAAGCTACCACCACATAGCACTTGTTATAAATTGTTTTTTTATAAAAGTAATCAAGTCAATATATATTGGTATATAAAATTTCTTTGAAAATAAGTTGTTTATTTAATGAATTCATTACTTGGTTTACAGCTGTAAATATAAGATTTAAAAATAAAAATAAAAATAAAAATAAAAAACTTTTTTTCCTAGTAATAACAGTTATTTAAATTGTAAATAACCATTTTAGTATTATTCATTTTTTCAAAAATTCCATCTCATTAA